>CAKMRK010001260.1:0-209357 GCA_928213465.1 Penicillium sclerotigenum | reverse complement strand
GGAGGTGGTGGGGTGGTGGGTGTGGTGTTGGGGGTGGTGTGTGGGGAGTGGGGGGGAGGGGGATGATAGTGTGAGGGTGATCAAGGCAGAAAAGAAATACGGGGGTGAAGAGACGGTACAGAGGAGTATGGGTGGTGGGAGAGGGGAAGGGAGGAGTATGGGGGGAAGGGGGGGTGAGGGGTGGCAGCGGCACGGGTGTCAAAGTAGTCCGGATCTACCGATGTGATGCGCTGAGAATAGGTGTGAAAGGGGGTACAATATACAAGATATACAACCGGAGCGCAAATAGGATCTACGATGATGACGATAGGTCTTGTATCACCTCCCTAAAATAGCCATCAAACTGGGAACGGCTCCATTATTGCTCCATGTTCTCCGTTTTTTTTTTCTCGAGGCAAAAAATATGGAACCTACATGGTCAGTTCGCAGTCGAGGAGCTGGAACAACACAGAGAAGTGTAACCCGATGCTAGGGGGCCCCACGGCCGATCCTACACGGGGGTTATACCGAGGCGGGAAATCGTGCGCCTGGTGAGATGCCGGTAAGCTCTCTAATTTTGTGGTGATCGCCCTCGATGAACCGGTCGTTGTTTCACACTCTTAAGACATGCCAGGTTCCAACCGTCTCTCGCCTAATACCCTTTCCGGATGTACTCCGTGCACCTAGCTGGGACTAGTACGCTTCGGTAGCATTGTACCGTAACCCTGATTTATTAAGTGTTTCTTATGGGCCCGACTCCGTGGAAGCGACAGCCCCCTATTGCTCGATCTGTCTCTTTCGAGACAGTCAAACATGTTATACTCCGTATATTGTGAGGTGATCGCTGTCGATCATCCCTCATTTGGGGTCCAGTTATACATAGCAGCTAATTAAGGATCTTTTGTTTTTGCTTTTTTGGCATTGATGTTCTATTATTACTTTCCCCCTGATTTTTAGTGTGCGGGTTCGGGTCCGGCTAGCTATACGGAAGGTACGCTTGTGACAATCTACAACATACGGTGTAGAAATGAACTTCTCCCTTTTTTTGGGGGGGAGGGGGGGGCTGGAAAAGGATCAAATGTTGTCAAGACATTGGATCCCGAAGGAGTACGGAGTAATCCATCCTCCGTTTGACTGAAATGCATTCCCATTCCCATAGCAGCGGTATTACCCCATGCGGCAATCAATGGGGCCAAAACAATCAAGTTCATGGCAAATTGACCAAGAAATCATCAGATCATCAGATCAGCACTAGAGTATCTAACCTAAATCTAGATCACAACCAATATTCCGATAACATGCGTTCTAGTGTGCAGTAGGTTGTACAAGCACCAGGGGCCAAAAACGAGTCAAGGCATAACAATATTGACATTGCATGGAGGACTGCATCGGAGATACTCCCTAAACAGTCGTTGCTTAGCGGTGGCGGGCGATCATGGGGATGAGTCAGCAGGAGCTATGGCCATCGGTTACCTATGTATCCCCCTGAAGTCGGATCTTCATTGATCCACCAATCATTTCCAAATAGGAAGGAGGTTAATGGGGAAAATTTGTTTGTTACATTGTAAGTTGTAGATATTGTACCCCATAGATTGATCTATAGCGGCAATTATTGCAGGGGAATGTTAAAATTATTACTCCATACTTGGGAATGACTATGTATGGAAAGTGAAAGGAGTCATTCGACACGTTCGTATGACTCGGAATTTAATCTTCAATAATTCAAACACATTGCATAAATAGCATGTAATATGTACTCCGTACTCCGTACTACTGCAGTCTTTCGTCGCAGGAAGATCCCATGCGGACATCCTAGTGATCGGACACAGACAGGTGCATCGGATTGAATGCCAGATTAGGGCTTGCTGCCACGTGAAATGGAGAAAAAACGGGAAAAAAATGGTGCATATTGTATGCGTGGCACTTGCATACCCAGGCGCGTCCACCGTCCAATAGAAGCACCTTCCCAAGTAGTACAAGCGTAAGATCGGATCTACCAATCCCCGATCGGCGGGTAACAATCTTGGCAGTTTAGAATTTACAGTGGCCTCTCGGTATCCACGGTACCCACGCGGAATTTAGGTAATTTATAATTTCACGGACTACAACCATGGAATAGGTTTAGATATGTTGAAAACCTAACTTTGGGAATTCCGTCAAGGTTAACGCTTGAGGGGATTTAATTTTAATTATAGTTTGAGATTTTCCTTGATGAAACACAACACGATGTGATATGTGATACAGCAGACACAATGCGCATGGATATGCAAGTGCCATGTGTCAACCCTTTTCGCAAGGCAACCAGTATTCTGCAGACATCGTATTGAACGTATACATTGAAGACAGTCATTGTATATATAACATATCACATCTGCGAAGATCCGAGTTCCTCGCGTGGTTGGACATGTACAGCCCCACTGATTTGCGACCATTAACTTGACCTGGGCAAGCCTGTGTGTTCGGGAAGAAAGGGGTGAGACAGTCGCGTGGCATGGGCCCAGTGCCCCGGGATCAAGAAACGATCAGCGATCACGGCTGAATCCGCTACTTACCCGGATCTATAACCTAAAGAGGATAGCTCGATCACCCTCAAGATGATGTTTCTTGGTCAGATTGACCAGACTATTGATTATCGTATACGGAATACGTGGCCTAGGGATAAATATAGTACCATATAGTCGAGAGGAATGGAAGGGGGAAAAAATAACCCTTGGTTTAACATTCGAGTTAAAAAAAAAGACTAAACGTACACGTAAGGTGTAAAATCGCTCCCATGGGACAAGACTGGATCATCCTTCTCCCGATTTGATGAGAAAAAAATAAATTGGAAAAAAGCAAAAAAAAGGCTTCCGACATGAAGTTTCTCAGAATGAAGACTTCTAAATGTGTATTTCCTATATGACACCCGTGGACTGCTCACAACTATGACTTACATGACTTACATGACTTTGTGAGGGTGAGCTGAATATGAAGGGTCAAATATCCATTTACCCTGAGCCGAACCAAGGGGGGCCCAATCAATGCCCACGGAATACAAAGACCGGGACCAGTCTTAGTTGAGGATAGGCGATCCGAACCAAGTGCCGACAAGGGGTTGATCATCCGTAGGCCCGGGACGATCCTAACGCTCGAGCCATTTTGGGAGAACAATCAATCAATCGACAATTATCTCGCATAGGGGGCTTTTTGGGCAATCTACGGAGTGTAGGAGTAAAGTATGAATCAAAATTAACATATGTATAACCTATATCCCATTGCGATCTGCTTTATCTTGCACAGTCCGTTCTATAATATTATCGCCGTCACCGGCGATCTCTCGTAAAAGGGCTAAATAGTGGAGCTCGCTTCCACGAGGCCGGGACAAATCCACCTCTAACGGCCAATCCCCAGTCGCGCTTGTGCAGAAATCGTGCACGGTCGGAACTGGTCAGAGGTAAAATGGTAATTGAAGTAATGTTCCAGAACGCCGATCGTGTCAATAAAATCGTTTTCGCTGGTAGCCATAGTTCAGTTCCATGGCTTCGAAGAATGATCTTCAGGAGCGTGGTCTTATATTGACTCTAGGCCTTTTCATCTTCTTAACTACGTAGGTTCTCAATTGCCGGAGTGATCTTTCCTTCTTTTTTTTGACTCCATTCTCCAACCCTGATCCACGAGTAACCTGCTGCTAGAGAGTACATTGTAGATCAACTGAATATTGTATATGTATCATGGCACAGAGTGAAAGGTGAAAGGTTTTCCATGTATGAAATACGTGGATCGATGTGTGTACTCCGCTCCTGTGCTTGTAAGGTTCGTGTAAGCGAGCCCAGGGCCATGGATTAATACCTGTTTTAGGCATTCCTCTAGTCTCGCCCCCAGCGCTTAAAGCCCTTGGTGAGAATCCATTGCAGGGGAGGTAATTAATAGATTAAATTAAATTTCACATAACCCATGGATAGTATGAATGGAGTACCCTGACCAGCGTATAAGCAGCGCAGGTGTAAATAGGATTCCAAGGTTCCGGAGGTGTGGCCCAAAATGGACTAGCTTGGTCGCTTTGTGACCTTCCCTTTTCGCTTGCGCCGTTTTTCTCCATTGCCACGCGACAAATGATCTCCTGAACCGTCCGCAACGCCACCCCCCGGGTTTTGGACTTTTATTTTTTTTTCGTGTCATTATCACATTTCAAACGGAGAGACAATCAGAATGATCATATCAACATCTACTCTCTATACGAACCGTTCACCACTCTCGCAGATCAACAGATCCTTGATCGATCGACCGTTTATGGGGGTTTGGAATATGTGACAGGTCCAGCAGGATCTGCACTAACAGGAGCCGAGGTGTAATCGTCCAACGGGGTCTTTACGGCCTCCCAATTTGGGTTTAGGGCCCTGCACATCCCACAAGGCTGGAAGGTTAGGGCTTCTTTGCCTTCGCGTGGGTGAATCGTCATTCCCCCCCACGTTAATCTCCGAAAAGAATTATTTATTATTTATTTATTACTTATCTCGCTTAGATTAATTTTAAATTGAATTTATTAAAACCTAAAGAAGGAAAAACCAATTAAATTAAGCTTTGGAGCAGACTGCGTCTCATTAACAATATTTTCCAAAAAGGAAAATATAATTAAAAAAAGAAAATACTAAAAAGAAAAAAAAAATTGCTGTAACGTAAATCGTAATTTTTGCCCATATCGGCATCCTCCGTTGGCGATCATCTAAAGCCGCCCGCCTGCTTTGTAGGTATAAACCTCGTGGCATCCCCCACTTACTGAAGCCGAACTTGAAACGCATCTGGATCAAATCTCTTTGAATACAACTTCTTCATCATGGATCTTGCGAACCTCTTGTCTTACGGCACGGCTGTCCAGCCGGTCTATACTCCTCTCGAGTCCAGCTACTATAAGCGTTCGCCGCCTCTGTCGCCGCCAGCCGAAGAGCCCAAGGTCTCATTGCCTTCAATCTCGTCTCTCTTCGAGGGTGCCGATGGTGCCCAGCAGGCAGCTAGTGAGTACTTTCAACTATACCAACAACCTCAATACATCCTTGCTAACCCTACTTCCAGAGCGCCAACGTCTCTCACCATCTCTCGGTGAACGCCACGTCCGGGTCCAGTCCTACGAGCTGCCCCCAACACCACCTCTGCGTCCTGGTTCCGGCCATGCCCACCGCCGCGCATCTCCCGTGGAGTCGCTCTCTCACAAGGAAGCGCGCCATCACCTACACCGTTCGTCTATCTCCAGCAACGGTTCAATCCACATCCCCCGCAACACAGGACCCTACGCCTCGCCTGCGCCCAGCGTCTCATCTTACACATCCCCAATCGACGCTCCCCAACAGCCAATGTACTACCCACGCCCACCAACCACATCCTCTTTCCAGCCCTCGACACCAGCATCGGCTCCTCAGATGCCCACTGTCCAGGTCCAGACGCAGCAGCCGCACTCGCACTCGCACTCGCCTCCGGCTCTCATCTCCCCCGTCACCCCGGCCTGGCAACACCACCACTACTTCCCTCCCTCCACCACAGCCCCGTATCAGCAGAACCACGACCGGTATATCTGCCGTACCTGCCACAAGGCTTTCTCGCGCCCGTCTTCCCTGCGCATCCACTCCCATTCGCACACTGGCGAGAAGCCTTTCCGTTGCACGCATGCCGGCTGCGGTAAGGCTTTCTCCGTGCGCAGCAATATGAAGCGTCATGAGCGCGGCTGCCATTCTGGTCGCCCGGGCCCTGCTCCTGCTGCTACGGCACTTGTTGTATAAGCCATTCTGAGATTTGTTATCTCGGTATTATTCTGATTCTTACCATACTGTTTTTTTCTAAGAGGTGTTTTTTCTTTTGTCAGGTGGGGATTTCTTTTGTTTGGCGTTGTGTGTGATGCCGTGATACCCTGGATCTTGTCTTTGATTCTTTTTATCGGATTCCCATTTGGTTGAAATGGGTCGGTTCTATACACTATATAAAATTACGACTCTCAATGTATACTCTTATGATGAAAACCGTTTCTTTCCATTTTGTTATCCCCTAGTCGCCTTTGTAGTGCTCATGGTCTTACCCAGGTAGTTCTTTATTAACCACAAATTGATGGTCCTCACCACGGCGTCAACTGTTTCTCGTTCAGACTACTTCAATCGTGAAGAATTTATTGATTGAGTCAGACAATTCCAAGGGGTCCGTTAATCTGTATATAGCTATTCGTGTCTATCTGTGCCCTAAATACATCATCAAATCATTAACAACATAACCCGTGAAGCAATCCCAAATAACCAAACAAAAAGAAAATATGTATCTGCCCAACATCCAACTCGCAAGTAGACACCAATCCAAATGAAAATAAAACATATAAATACCAAACCACTCCTGAATCCTACTCATCCAAAACCCCCCTCACCAACGCAGCAAGACTAGTCTCATACTGCGCAGGATTATGATCACTTAACATGCCACCAGCAAAGCGCAATGTCTGTGAGGATGTCCTCGAAGCCCCAAGTTCCTCGTACAGTCAGAACCACAGCCTTGGAGTCATGGTAGATGGAAAAATAGTGGACCAGTGGGCAGCCCGTCTCTGCCTCACCAGCTGCGTTCGAGCCACCAGCTGGACCGACGAATGATGATAGGAGGATAGTGAAGGGTGGCAGACCTGCGTTTTATGAGAATGCACTGTGCTCGTGGCCGCCTGACTTCATGCTGGGCATGTTCTTCAAGCCACTAGGAACACCCATGACCGTGAGAGCATTCGAGCCATATGAGAGGCTTCCTCGCCACTTCTAGGCATCACGAAGGAAGCAATGCCAGGCTCCACTAACTCTTGATTATTGCAACCGGGGAATTGCAGTTGATGGGACCCGACCACGTCTGCGGTCTTGCGCCGTTGTCCAGTATGACAACATCCCAAACATCCTCATCCCCGCCATTCTGCCGCAGACTGTCTTTCGGTATTCTTCTTACCCCAACGCTGCAATAGTGCGAAGCCTAGAGAGCCAATAAGGAGATCCCCGATACCGATATTCTGGGTACATGCGCCGGGCTTAACGGATCTAAACTCACGTCGAATCAGCGTGATAATAGCTGCAATGGCTCTCGATGACTCGGTGGATCCGAGAGTGGCATCTAAAGTAGACAGAAGCGCCTGCGAGAGACTTGGAAATCGAACACAAAGTGGTCGATGAGAAATAAAATGTCGCTGCGGCGAAAAAGATGCAGAGGTCAATGTCGTGTGAAGGTGTTAGTCGAGACTAAGTCGACAGCCCTGTAGGGCTTAGGAACACACACTTCGCTCGAGGAGAGACTCAGCTTCTGTCCTACCGTGTTCATCGCCACTGCGAATCATGACATCTCGTCCTGCCCTTGTTAAGATCCCCTCGACTAAGGCCCGGCTTATTTCCAAGCTGGTCAGAGTCGCAGCTCGTGTGCCATCCAGGGCTACCCCACCAAGGAATGTACCCCGTCGTGTCGATAGCGAGGTTAACTGGGTAATCAAAGATATCAATGATGCGACTGGTTGCGGGAGCAGAGTACATCCTGAGGCTGAAACGTGAGCGTGTGTATAGTCGAGATTCATCAAGAATGAGGGTATTCAAGCCATAAAGATTGTTTTTACATTTACAGTGTTGTCCCTGTATGTGTAAGTGAGTTAGTTGGGTACCTCAACTAATGAAGATCAGCCTTTCACATGTGATCGACTTCCAGTTCTATACACGTATGTTCCAGATCTGATTCGGATTCACTCTACAGCATCGCTTTCACGTCACCTCCGTACTGCACCTTGCGAATCTGACTTCGGTCACAATCTTTCACCGTCCGAATCCCCGATAGGCCCATGTTCTGCCACAAATCGGCCAAAAGACCCTTGAGAACCTGTCTAGCCCCGTCTCGGCCCTGAATGCCCAGTCCGTAAATCACCGGTCGACCAACAAGAACTGCCTTGGCTCCTAAACACAGTGCCTTTATCACATCCGAACCTGTCCGAATCCCGGAGTCGAAGAGTATCGTCATCTTGTCCCCGACTGCATCGACTATCTCTGGAAGAACGTCCAGGGACCCGATAGCACCATCCACTTGACGGCCTGGGCGAAACTTATTAGACAAGAACATGAAAAATAGCCGATCAAAGAATCACTTACCACCATGATTTGATACCACAATCCCATCACACCCATATTTCAGCGCCAGTCTTGCATCTTCCACGTGCTGAATCCCCTTCAACACAATCGGTCCATCCCAATTATTCCGCAAGAAAGCCAAATCCTCCCACGAATGCGGATTCCCGGCGAAAATGTCACCGATCCACGCCCGCGAAGCACCAATGATATCCTCCTCAATCTTCGATCCAGTTCCCTTCTCGAACTTCGCACGGAAAACAGGATCGCTAAACCCGACCTGGTTCCCCACTCCCTTGATAAAGGGTACATAGGCATTATCCAAATCAGCCGGTCGCCACGCCAGCGACCAGGTATCCAAGGTAACAACCAGAACCGAGAACCCATTCTCTTTCGCCCGCTTTAGCAGCGACAGCGTAACATCATTGTCCCTCGGCCAGTATAGTTGATACCATCGCTTCCCGTCCTTGTTGGCGGCCGCAACGTCTTCAATCGAGCTCGTGCTCGCCGTGCTCATCGTATACGGCACCCTGACTTCCTCGCATACTTCTGCGAGGCCTATCTCCTTGTCTTCGTGGAAGATACCCTGTACGCCGACCGGTGCCATGATAAGGGGATTATCGTATTTCTGACCGAAGAGCTCGACCGAAACGTCTTGCTCGGGGGTCTTGATGGGGTCATCAGTTAGTGAGAATGTAGTCGTAGTCCATTGGGTATTGTCTCAACTTACATTTCGCATCATTCGTGGGATTCTATCGGCCTCCATTAGTTTCTGAGTATCGTGGTGAATATCTAGAAACCTACAGCTTCCACTGCCGGAATGCCAGCCGGTTACTGTCCATCGTCGCTTTCTCGCCTGCTCCGCCGGCGACATAATTGAATGCGCGAACGCCTAGAGACTCTCGAGCTTGCTCTTCTAACTTGCGGGGATCGGTAGTCACACTGGGCAGGATGTCCATTAAGGCACCCTTGCCGTAGATTTCTGTTTGGTAGCTGCCGTAGTTATCAGACATTGTAAATTGTGGAAAATCGTTGATAGTTGGAGGATGAGAGAATCCAAGGCCAAAGCTGGGGAGAAGGACGGCTATGTCCCTGGTGATGAGGAGATGAATTGGACCTCGGCTCACCGAGGTTACATAGTACATGGCTTCATGTTAGCTTCAGGCACCAATATGTCGCACAGAATATCCTATGGTACAGAGTCATTGTCTTTCCATAATACGTAAGAAGTTAAGTGAATTATAGCTTCTAAGTCATCCATACCCCACCCAGTAGCATATCTACTCCGAGCTCTCTAAGTCGCTCGCCATATCTCCAAAGAACAGTCCGCACCGGACAGCCTGTGAAAATAGCAACAAGAGCAAGTACAGGTCCCCATGCATAACCCAACGAATGATACATCCTCGGACCGAAAAGAGGAAATCCAAATCCCGTTGCACTGGCCGCATAAAAAGTAAAAGCTTCATACAGATATGCACAGGTACACTAGAACAGAATCATCACAGCGCAGGCGAACAATGCGATTCTAGGATCAGACACAATGCGTGCACGGTGGTGTGTGCTCCCTATCCATACCACAACAGATGGACCAGGGCGAGGATTCAGGCGGAGAACATGAGAACTATTCTGAATTCTGGTTTGCCATTTCTGCAGTGATTCTTCTTCAGAGCCCTGTAGATTGGGTCCGCGAGAAACTCGCATACCTGTGAGCCGAGAAAGTATCCAGTTCCTAGTACAAGGTAGTTTAGACTAGCTGGGCCGCCGGGCTGATGGTATCTTTTCTTCCCAGAGAGTTGTGAAGGTCGAGAGTACTAGGTACATTAGCCCGTATAGATAGGCGTAGCAGACGGCTAGGACCCGGACGGTGGGCTGAACTCTTAAGAGCTGCAGCGGTCGGAGAAGAGAGTTGCAGTATAACTGGCCGAGAGTCTGGTCTGGTTTCTCGTAAGGTGTCTTCAACAGAGGAGTGTTTGTCGCGGCGGTTTTCGGCATCTTTGCTTTTCTCCTGGCGAGGATAATGGGTGGATGTCTCTCCTCCATAACAAGCACACCAAGCACGATAAAGGCCCTGTCGAAGATAGATGTCGCCCAGAATGTCCAGCGCCATGTCGTGTATTGAGTGATAAGTCCACCAACGACAGCCCCCAGAGAAGGTTGAAAGACAGGCCCAAGATTGTAGATGGCAATGACCAATCCGCACTCTTCTTTGGGAAAGCAGTTGCTGAGGATACCCGCTCCTACCTATGCTTGGCACATTAGAGCAAGACTTAGCTGTAGAAGAAGGGGCGTGCTCACAACAAGTCCACCCGGGCCTCCAATGCCACTGAGTAGAAGCGAGTAATTCGGCTTTATTTCGAGCGAATCCACACACCAGGTTGAAGATTAGGTAGAATGAATCTCCCGAGTGCAAGACTGCAGCTCTTCCAAATATTTCACTCAATGGGCCTAGTATCAGGGGCCAAAACAGTAGGTCAGGACAAAGGTTGAGAGGACCAGGACTACTTCTAGGGAGCTGCCCATGTGCAATTCATCTTTGATGGTGTTCAGCTCTGGTGCGACAGTCGGCGAAAAGAGTGGCATTAGAAACACCGAGAGAGAGACAACAAGTGTCGCGGTCCATTTCTTTAATTTGGGCCAGTTCAGTGGTTTCCAGGGTCATTTTCTTTAAAGTCAATGATTAAAGACTGGTGGCGGTGTTGTATCTCGGCCGTGTCTTGGAGAGCATGTTCTGTGATTGGGGTTTGTTGTTGATTCCATCATAGACTTGGTGAAGATTATCATTTGAAATCGGTTGGCTCATAGTCTCAGTCCAATTAAAGATAATGGTAAGATAGAGCACCGTTGAAGGGGAGATTCCACCAAATCGAGAGTCATGATGAAAGATAGGGTGTCCATCCTTGCCTATCTTGATGCTAGACCAATTAAGCGTTCACGATAGGCCTGTCCTATTGCGTGATAGGCTACCTATGTAGGTAGATAGAAGATCTCGAGTGAGTCATACTAGCGCAAACGTTGGGAAGAGGGGTGTGCAGCACACCCAGCAACTTTCTATGCCAGACATTTTTGCATGAGTAGGCTTGTGGGCTTGAAAACCAGACGTTGGCCGGCTCCAGCGACTTCGATCCAAATGTTGAGACCAGTTTGGTTCCGGCTTTTGATCAATTAAAATAAGTTGATTGCTAATCGCAAGGAATTGCATGCAAGCTGAAATCAAGAACATTGTTGGGTATCTCAAACAAAAGCAAACAAACGCGCATGTCAACGAGAAGGATCTTCCCTATACGAGATGATAATCACGCCAAGTTCCAGATCTTGATAGTCATGTCATCAGATGTGTACACTGCAATGTTTTCATCGTGCGACAAAGTAATGGCCCGAACCCACCCCGAATAGCCTGTTAAGATCCGGATGCAGGCAAACCCTAGTGGCGCAGCCCATACGCGGATGGTCAAGTCATCGGCCGCTGATACCACCAGTTTCCCATCAGTACTGAATGCAATGACGCGCAGAGGTCCACAGTGTCCCCGGAGGATGTTGAGCATAGCGCCAGAAGTCGTATCCCAGATGCGCAGGTCCTTGTCCTGGGACCCTGATGCTAACAGCTTCCCATCGGGGGAGAAACAGACAGCCCTGATTGAGGATTCATGACCAATTAGTCGATAGATCTGGTTGCCGGTGGTTGTGTCCCAAAGGCGAATTGTATTATCATCCGAGGTCGAAGCGAGAGTCTTCCCGTCAGGCGAAAAGGCCACAGCGCGCACCCAGCCCGAGTGCCCATTGAGGGTTTTGAGCAGTGAGCCCGAACTCACATTCCACAGTCGTACAGTGAAATCATCTGAGGCTGAAGCGAGGGTTCTTCCGTCAGGGGAATATTCCACCGCTCGCACTTTGCCAGTGTGGCCCTGTAGCATGCGGTAGGTGAACCCTGTGTTCACGTCGCTGATGCGAATAGTCATATCATCAGAAGCAGTGGCCAAGAATCGGCCCATGGGGGAAAATCTGACAGAGCGCACCCAGTTAGAATGGCCATTATCTTTTGCGGCGCCGCGCTGGAGACCAGTGTTGGCGTTCCATAGACGGATCATCATGTCATTGGAGACTGAGGCGAGGATCTGACCGTTTCCGGAAACAGTCACATCCCAAACAAAGCCAGTATGGCCATCAAGAGTTTTGGACGCGACTAGCTTCCCAAAGGAAGGAGTGACCAGGTCCGTCATTGGTTGAAGCGGTACTTTTTGATTTTGATAGTTTTTGGTTATGAGAGACCTAGGAGAACAGAAAGAGAGGGTGGCCGTTGCCCCAGATGTTCTTTGGCAGAGAAAAGAAAGCAAACTTTCTCAAATTGCAAACTCAGAAGTCGTTTGCGAAGCTCTGTAAAACGCGACGTGAAGGATTTCTCATAGTGTGAATTGAAGTCATTAGAGAGATGTTTGTCCGTCAGCAGTGCATTGCGGGGTGAACAGAGTTGCAGGGGGGGAAAGTCCCGTTCATAGCAGATATCAATCCGAATTGAATACGGTGCAGAAAGAATAAGAAAATAAGAAAATGATAGTTCCTCTTTCTGCAGCAAATAATAGACACAAATAGGCAAAAATGGCAACAGGATTTGCCATTAGGTAAGCTGGCTAGGCCGGTCTATCGTTGGTCTGCTGACCTTCCGATTTTGCTCTGGAAATATATACGGAGGTACACTTTATTATACCTCCAGGATAAGGCTCTTGTTATAGCTAGATATGTGTCTTACAGATGTCCTCTAGACCTACCAGGGGATGGCTATATTGGGCTTGACTTGTATTGGTAGGCTTCTATGCATGTTGGCCTCAGGCACAAAGATCTTACATCATCCGATGCCAATCCCTTGGTCTACTTGCTTACTACACACATATACTCAGGACTACCAAGGTACATTGTTAATTGGTTTAATATCTCTATGCTACAATAATGATGCAATTTTAAAATAAACCCCGAAAGAAATAGAAGAGATAAGACACGGCAAGGTTATAAGTACTTAGGTACTTCTCTTATCAATCCCGAGGTCCGCTGCAAGGGTTCTTATCCATATTCTTGGCGCTTGGCAACTTTAATTCTTCCTTTTCACTTTTGACTTTGACCTGACATTGTTCTCTTAACCTTGGAATAGAATTGAAGTGACCGTGGGAAACACATAGGCCCAGGGGCCAAGTCCATTCCTCCTCTATTATCTTTTCATCTGATATTTGGTTTCTCACAATGGGTCTTGCTGAGCCTGACAAGGGGTCACCTTATAACGTACCCGATGAAATCAGCTCAGGGCCAAGCCTTGACGAGGACAAGATTGAGAAGGCTCTGATCAGAAAGATTGACCTGCATATCCTTCCGTTCGTGGTGTTGTTGTATCTCTTCAGTTTTTTAGATCGAGGTAAGTGGGGGCGGGGTGTCTGACTCATCCCTTTGCGATCAACTGGCCTGTGCTAACGGGGAAATCTAAAACATCGGCTGACTTGAATATGCAGTCAACATTGGAAATGCGCGGCTATACGGCCTGGAAGAGGACCTGGGTCTCGTTGGCAACCAGTATCAAGTCTCCGTGTCTATCCTTTTTGTGACCTACTGTGTATGTATATCACGCAATTGAGTCACCGCACGGACGCTAACCCTAATGGCTAGTTCTTCGAGGTCCCTTCAAATCTTGTACTCAAGAAACTAAGGCCGTCTCGGTATATTGCCACGATCTCAGTGTTGTGGGGTATCATTGCAACCCTCACAGGGATCACTCAGAATTATGGCGGCTTGGTTGCCTGCCGAATCCTACTCGGAGTCGTAGAAGCCGGCCTTTTTCCGGGCTTTATAACCTACCTCACGCTCTTCTACAGCAAACGCGAGATTGCTTTGCGAACAAGCTACCTGTTTAGTAGCGCAGCTATTGCGGGAGCCTTTGGCGGATTACTGGCCTACGGCATTGGGTTTATGGATGGCATCTGTGGACTGCGAGGCTGGCGCTGGATCATGATCATCGAGGGAATTCCGACGGTTCTACTTGGCGTGGTAACTTGGTTCGGATTGGCAGATGACCCGGACACAGCGTACTATCTCAACAAAGAGGAGCGGGCTCTTGTTGCTCGCCGCCGGAGTCGTTATATCGGCCAGACAGAGTCTGCGCAGAAGTTCCACTGGGCGGATGTGAAAGAGGGTGTCTTAGACTGGAAGATCTGGGTGTTCTCCTTTGGCCAGTTTGGTATCGATACCATGCTCTATGGATACAGTACCTTCCTTCCTACTATTATCAAAGGCATCGGCAAGTGGACCACCGCCGAGGTGCAGGCATTGACAATCCCTTGCTATGGACTGGGTGCCATTGCCTATTTGGGGGTTGCCTGGTTGAGCGATCGCACCCAACACCGTGCATTTTTCATATGTCTCTTCTGCGCTATCTCAGTCGTTGGATATGGCATCTTGATTTCGGACTCGTCTTCGGGTGTTCATTACTTTGGTGCCTTGATGGTCGCCCTGGGGCTTTATGTTGCTGTTGGTTTACCTCTCGCCTGGCTGCCTACAAACCTGCCACGATACGCAAAACGCACCTACGCAACCGGCTTGCAGCTTACCTTTGGAAACATCAGCGGAGTCATGGCTCCTTTCTTGTATCCTAATTCCGAAGGCCCGCGTTTCATCCGTGGTAATGCTGTCACTTTAGGTATGGTGACATTTGCAGGTCTCATGTATGGCTTCATGTGGATTTCCTATCGTTTTATCAACAAACGCAGAGCTCAGGGTCTGGAGGACGAGAAGATATCATCGCTCTCGGAGCAGGATATCCAGGAAATGGGCGATCGAAACCCTAGGTTTTTGTACAGCATTTAAATACACAAGCTGAGCTATCTTCTTGTTTGTGAATGTTTCTTTTTTTCAGATGTCTGATGCATACAGCGGGGCATATACAAAAGTCTTCGGTCGCCAAGCTGCGACAGCTCAATGTTTATTACGTTTCCATATATCATTAATGTCGCATACTCACCTCCTGCACTTTCATATATGCGCCGAGCTCGTGTTGACTACAGTCATGGTAGCCTACGAATTTCAAGGAAGAGGGGGAAGAAGGGGGGTTTTATACTCTCAGGTGGGGGACATGCATCTTCTGCCTGATTTCAAGCTCTGAGCCATGGAACTACCGTAACACGACACCAAAAATGATGATGTCATTCCTAAACCTAACTTTACATATAAATAACAACTTCTCCGCTTTAAACTCCAAATCATCACGCTTCACAAATCCGTCGAGTTAATAGCAACCGCAATCAAAAACCATGAAGACCTTCAAGCCTCTGAATAGAGCATTCCAAGCAGCCACCTCCACCTACCCCATGCACTCACATCCCCTTCGCAGCACCTGTTATCTCCAAGCACAGAAAAGCCCTCAAGCAGAGGAGCTCATCCCCGAAAGGTGTATCCTCAACCCCGAACGAGCAGAAACCTGCCAATCAGGCACAGATGACGAAGTCGGACGACACAAATCTCCATACGACCCGTCCAAAACAGCACCGGAGAAGGAGCACCTAGCGCTGGAGGAAGAATACAGACTGGAAGGGGATACCATTCATGACCCGCTTTTTTTTAGTCCTGCAAATAGGGATGTCAGCCAGCTTTTGGATCCGATGGCTGGCGTCGTTCATGGTTTGCAACACTTGAGGAGTGTCAAGGGCTGGACTAGGAAGCAGAAGGAGGCACTTCTAAGGACGGCGCCGTACAAGATGAGGAAATATGAGAATGTATTTTTTGAAGTCAGGAAGCCTCTCCAAAAGGTTTGTTTTAAAGGCTGATATGATTGGCTTTCTTTGAGGATGGCTGACTTGGGTATAGAAGGTTTGAGTCTACCGATTTGCCACAATGTTGTCCACTCTTTCTCCTGTTAACAGTTGTTATCAAATTGAGAAATATGACATTTCCAGATGCGCTTCGATCGGTTCTTGTAGATTATTCTCACACAATATATTCAATGAAGTACCAGCCTTTGTTTCTTATGACTAAGATCCTCTATATACATTGGGTAAAGAAGCCCGCAGGCAGAGATACAGCAATATTGCGCAACTATTGAGGGCTCAGCTTTGTGATCTTTGGGCTTCGCTACATGTTCGAGACTGTGTGGTTTCAAAAGCTAGAAGGACACCCGATCCGCCTTCTGGGACGATTTGTGGGTCGAATGAGGCAAACTATACTACAGAAACCGCTCCGAGAGCAGCAAAAACGCTGTTTTGTGAGCGACAATGATGTTGCAGTTGCATGGTGGGTAAGAACAATTATCAAAGCTTTGAGGCCTGCTCCAGGCAGCATGCGGATGAACATTTTCAAGGTGTGGAATCTTTTCCCTGAGTGGTTCCCCAATTGTGCTACAGGCCCCGTCAGCAATTCATTCTTTTGAGTACTCGTTGGTCACTCGCAACACTACGTACTTTATAGTAATGTGATAGTTGGAGGTTCCAAAGTTGTATTTCCGAAATTAAATGGCCTAAAATACAACAGAAAGAAGAATCGTTCCTGTGTTCCGTGGGACGAGAGTCCTTTGGATAGTTTCTCCTTATACAAGATAGACATATTTATAAGTAATGAGTAAGCATATGTCTTTTTCACTACCTAGATTGAAGCTAACTATGTATATATATACCATTAACAGATACACTATCTGTAGGTTGCCGTTGCAAGACACAAATCTCAGTATATCCTACATACAATCATAAAGCAAGTTTAGCTTTCAGTTAGACAGATTTCCCACAAATCTCCTTGTCAATCGTTCCATATCCCCGAGGAGTGCGGTGGCATTATTCCGACGACCATGAGCAGGCCACTTTGCCGCTTCTAGGGCCGTGGCTTCATCCGGCCCCATGTTTGTGTAAAAGGCGACGCATTGGCTCAGGGTCTCCACGCCGGTGGTGAGAAGTTCATGAGACAAAAACTTCTGTAAATGTTCACCGTCATAACACCCCGCCGAGAAGATAATACCGGCAACATGATCCGGATGGGCGAGATAGCATGCCGCGGCGATGTTGCATCCCATAGAATGGGTCACAAACACAACACGTTCGGTGACATTACACGCTTGTAGGACAGTGTGTAGGTCAGCGGCATGCCCGGGAATGGAACAGCTGTCAGGAGACGTCGGCTTGGAGGAGCGTCTGTAACCCCGGCTATCATAGGAGACACAGCGGTATTGCGTGTGCAAATTCGCAATCAATGGTTGCCAGATGTTGTAGACACCAAAGTAACCGGACACGGAGATCGGAGCTTACCCCATATTTGGTATAAAAGAGTGTTTTGATATTCCCTTGATTTGACCCCAGAAGCTTGTCCTAAGTAGATTTGGGATACGCACACTTATAGTTACCATTGGACAATCAATACACCGACGCAACATATCACCAGTTCATTGTTATCGAACGAACCCCTGCATCAGGTTCCACTAATTCGCCGATGTTTTCGGGTCTCGGAACTCCAAGTTCAAAGCCCGAGACTATGGCCACGCATTTTCCAACATATTTGTTATTCCGATACATTCTGCTCAGGTGACAGCATCCAAATATTGTATAAGCATACCATGACGGCGTGTATGCTGTTAATTTGGAGAGTTTTCCTCAACTGGATTAATATTCTGTCGGATGTAGCATGCAGATTAGGTGATTCTAATTTCACCCTTCATCAACAACTCGTTGCCGGACACGGAAATATTGAAGTTCGGCCTCTGCAAATTTCAGTTCCTGCATACCATACTATAGGATGAAATTACGTATCCTATAATCACTTTCAAAAGCAACCACGATGCCAAGGCTCATTGCAATGCTGGCAGTCAAAGGGACCTCGCCTAGTACCTTCTGTGGGGGCTCTCTTTGTCTACTTTGGTGTCAACCTCTGACTCTACTAAGCTTTAACATATCCTTGCCATTAGTAACGATTTCCAGTATAACCTTGGAAACAGGAGCTGATTATTAGTCTGGATTAACAAGAGTTGCAGTCTGTAAACCTTCCGAGTAATTATTTGTTTGATCAGTCTAATTGAAAGCAACCGAAGGCAAATATTGGGCAGTCGATATGCTCATTATGAAACGTAGAATTAGACTATGCCTTTGATCCGTGCTTCGCTTTCTGATACCTCTTAGGCTCATACTCCTGGAGGTTATCTAGGCAGGGTGCCACGAATAGACTGCGACTGAAAATGCCCTTCAGGGTGAAGAGCGATACCACAATCCAAAAAAGTAGAACACAAACGGATAGCATCTAGGATGAGTTAGCCACTTGAAGGTCAAGCATTTGGCGTTCGAGTAGCGTACTGTGCCCAGAACTCTAAAGAATCTAGACGGCATTCCTTGGCCCAGTTGGTTGGTACAGGTTGTAAAGACGCCGAGCGGGAAGGTGGATGCCCACCATCCGAGGTTGAATGGAAATTTATTCGACCGAATAATGGCTGCTACTGCAAAGAACAGCCATATACAGCCAAATGACCATAGGAGAAGACCTATTAGGAAGCCGATGTCATAGAACGTATCGCCTGATCCGGATCTCAACGTTCCTGTACGTGGAAAGACCTTTCGCGCCACCGCCCCCAACTTTTGAATTCTATGCAGAAAAGAATGATGTATCAGTATGAGGCTCGTGCCCTGTAGTCATTTCAGAGATACTCACCCAAAGCCCCCTTGACCAAGAGGACCAAGAGGCAAGAATGTGCTAACAATCACTGCTTTCTGTGGTAGTTTGTATAGCATGAGGCGCATCAAATAAATAGTAGTGACCATCATTGCTAGGGGCACTCCAATACCCCATAAAACATAGCTCACGATGATAGTCCCTAGAGCATACTGAGGATCTGGAAGTAGATCAGCCACAATACCTCCCGATGCCGCCGCAACGATACAGGCCACAATTGGAAGCAGCCAAGCGGCGTCCATCGTCTGTAGCTTGATATCAGCCGTTCGAGTCATCCTAGAAGGCTAGTCAGTTCTGATAGGACCTTCCAGAAAAGGAATTGTATGTACGCCATACACAATAAATGGTATCCCGAAGCATGTCATGATGGATACCACAGCATCTGCAATCCACAGAGCCCAGGCAAGATAAACGGCCCAGTCTCCCCAGACTGGTACACAGACATAGCAAATCATATTAATTATTGTCGCAAGTCCCATAGGAAAAGTTCCAAGGAAATGGGATTGTGTGGGATGGGTCACCATGACGTAGAAGATCTTCGGGTAGAGGACATATCGCAAGATGGTGATGGCGAAGAAGATGACGAAAATGAGTATATTCAGACAGAATATTACCACTGATATCCAGTATAACCATCTGCCATTATAGGGTAAAGTGCGGAGCAGAATAGAAGTGATCCCGGTGCCCATATTGACCGAGAACCAACTTGAGCAAGAAGAGTTAGCAAAGTAGACAACCTATACTCGAGACACTTACGCGGGTGTGAAATTCCGCACGAGATGGCGCCAGCCATAGTTATGCTTCGACCGCTTTGTGTAGTAATCTGCATTCTCACTTTCCGGTGACTCTGTGGTATCATTTATGTTGGTCTCGTTACCGCCACGTAAGACCTCGTTCTGATTGTCTCGAGACATCATGTCAAGATACGTTTTAAGTCAATTTCCGAGATATTCAATCTTTTGAACGGTTCGCAAGAAGAGAAAACCCATTGAGATTGATATAGGTTGTCGCAATTCAAACCGTACAAATCAAAGCAGGTTTTTTTGAGATTGTGAGTCCAATTCGATACTATATCCCTGGTCCAGAGATCAAAATAATTCACAGGTGATTCATATGTGATGATTCATAGTTCGGTGTAGTTCGGTGTTTGGTGACCCGTCTTTCCGGAGACCGGGTATTAGCCCCCTAGGGTCAACCCCCAGTTTAGGAAGGGGAATTGTATAGGAACCCCGAATTACCTCTAGGGTGAGGTACAATGTAACTGATTACCTAGATATCGACCAACTCTTATTCTACATTTCACGTCACCATTCTTCGGTTAGTCTTTAAACGGTACTTCATGCGTGATTCCTCAGCTCGCTGCCAATCGCTCCTTGAAGTAATTGTATTGATTTTATCCACCACGACGTTGGTTATCACAGTACAACTACCTAGAGAATTACCGGTTACAGTAACCACATTATGCAGCTTTCTCGGTCTTTATTATAGAGGTGGAGATCCAATGGTACATCCCCATCCATATACATAACTAGTTACACCATTGGCCTCTAGGACCCATAGCATCGTATCAGAAGCAGGACCGAAAAATGAAGAGAAAGACTTAGGGCAACAGAAGATTTGAAGCCGTTAATTTAGCGAGTTGGCTATAAACCACTATCTACTGGAAACGGAATATCTAGCTAGCCAATGATATCTTGCATTTGGCACTCCTGTTTTGGGTTGGCAAAGTGCCACTTCGTGTTTTCAGGTTTCAATAGAGAAGTGAGGCGGATTTCTTTTCGTTGTTTGAGGTTTCAGCTACTTCAAAGGTTTCTAAATCCACAACGTCATTGTCTAGCCATCTAGTTGAACAGAGCCGACCGTGTTGACGGTGACTATGGTGAACCTTAATCACGATTGTAGGTCGTAAAAAGACAGGGATGTGGACCAGTCATACAAACAGCGCAATCGATACCCCAGAAAACAGGCGCCGCGACCAGTTCACCTCTCAGTAAATCACAGACTCTGAATGAGCCCAAGTGCTTTATTTGACTTTCAGCGCAGGGTACGTCAAACATGGGACGGTGGGACTGGAGAAGGAGGAACGCCCCGCCTTTGCCAGCTTGTCTGTAGTCATCCAAGGATCTTCATTCTCTAAGACCAGATGCTGAATGGTGATGTGTTTGGATAAGGTCCGCGGCCAATCAACAATATGGCCTAAAAGATCATACTTAGTTCGAGCACATTGGGCGAAGTCGCCATGGCGCTCTTCTCGCGCTCCTTTCATCTCGCAACTGGAAAATGAGACGAATTGCACTTTGCTGGCTTGCTCAATTTGACCCGATGAAGAATAGGAATCAATTGGCCATCCTTGACTGAGCCACCCTTAGAAAATCCTCGGACCGCCATAATAGCGTGCTTGCCAAATTTAGTAGGTCCTAGTAGGAGTAAGATACACGTATTTTGATGAGCACATTGCACGAAATGGGTACGCGTATAGACACGACATAGTGGTGTTGTTGTATAAAGTGAAGGAAAAGATTAGTCTACCAAACTTAGTATTGCAAAACTCCAAAAAAGAAATGAACTGGTTCTTGTTTTACATTTTACAGTACGGAGTACAGAGATAGCAAAATACCGTTGATAATAAGACCCTGGAATCTCCCCCTTTTCCCATGACAGCAATGCCAAGGCCGCCATTCAAGCTTAAAATGCCATCAAAATGACCGGCATATCTTTTGGCGTATTATGTATTAGGAGATTCGTATGTGCTAACACAACTCTTTTTAATCTGATACACTGGGCACACTTACATGTGAAAGGTATAACAGGGGTACGTAGTACGGAGTACGGAGTACTCCTTAGATGCTTGACTTTTGGAACCTTGGGAGTACGCATGCCCTTTCAGTACGTAACTATCTGTACAGTACGGAGTAGTGAATGCCGGGCCTGGACAGAAGTGGATGATTCTCCACAGTTTAGGTGCCTTCACTATTATACAGAGTACAAAGCACAAAGCACATACTCCGCACGTTGTGCTTAGCTGAAACTCATCCCTATAGAATGATGAAACGGAATGAATCGAAACAGAACAGCCATTTAAAATTCCCATTTAAATGATTGTCGATCTCGGCCCACCTGGTGAGGATATCCATGGGTGAGGAAATGCTATCACGGAAAATGTGTGACCCAATAAGCTTCAATGTTTTAGGGTTCTCTCCTTTTTTCTTTCTCCACTAGAACTTCTCATCTTACATACTTTGTAAATTTATGTAAATGTAGTAAATGTATGTAAAAATTGCGGATCCTTGGAGTGATAAGAATATCTCCAGATCAATTTAGTGCTAAAAATCTTGGTATTACAGATACGAATACGGTGGTAGAACCTCTGGTAGAACCTCGTCAAGAAGGACGCGTGTCTGTGGGGCCACTGGCCTCATTTGCCCCTCGGGCTAATTTTGACTGGTTGATGCGGCTGAGTACCAGGGCGATCGTCTATAATCATTTCCGCTCTTTTTGCCTCTAATACGAAGTACACGTGTTGTATACCTGTCCTTTCCATACAACCAGTAGCTCATAAGTTAGTACTCCGTAGTTAGTCCAATTTGTAGTCCAATTTTGGAACTTTTTATGCAAACCCTTTCCAAGGTCCCGCGCTTTAGATGGTCCAAGCGCGAACTTGATAACAGTGACGTGATCTCCAATGGTATATACGTTATTATACGTTCGCATCATCATGATGGGATCTCGGGATAGGAACGGACGTTTTTCAGTCGCTTATATTGTCCGAGATTGCTAAATGATTTTTTAGATAGGGCGTAGCTAGATGCAATACGATGAATTCAGATACATAGCGTATCTATACGTACGGAGTAGTACGGAGTATCTAGTTATATGGAGATAAAAATACTCATTATTCCGTACAACATACATATCAAGACGCTAGGGAGAGAGCAATCGGAGTGATTAGTAGACAAGTGTTTCTGGCCTATCATACAATTCATGGATGTAGATGCCCTAAACAGCTGATCGGCATCTTCACGCGAGCCTGCATCCAAATATGTGTCGCCGCAAACGGTTTTCACGACCTTGAAGATACATGCTTATTTTAGAGCACCAAGGGCCATATGACCATGTCCGACTTGAACAACCACACCTGTGCCCAGGTTATACAAAAACATTATTGTTGTGCTCGAGATAGGGAAAGGGGAAGGGAGAAAAAAACCCAATGCCGATCATCAGTTTCATGGCGGAATATTCCTGAAGCTGGGAGGGGATGATCACTCCCAGCCAACAGCATTCCTTTTTTCCCGTCATGATCGGCACCCGAATTCAACAGGTAAGACGAAGCAAAAGAAAACAAAGTATAAGCCACATATCAATTGGAGATGGTCCTGTCGAAGGGCTCTGTTCCTGCGTCCCAACTCGGTATCAACACCGCAACCGGGGGATGAATCCCAAGATGTCAATATCTAGCTACAATGTATTCTAATATCACTGAAGACAGCATATGGAATGAAAAGCCATGGGCAGTGCCAACGTCAGATCTGTAAACATATACGGAGTACATCGATGTAGAAAACGGATGGAGATAGAAAAAAGTAAAAAAAGAATAAAACGTCTGAATAATATATTACGGTATTACCAATACACGGCCAACCCTGTCCCGTTAATTGCTTCGGCGGCCTCCCTTTTTCTTTCCTCCTACAACCTTCACGACTCAACCCTCCAAGCTCTCATCGACTTTGCACTCGGACTGGGCACATTGTCCAGCCGCGTTAGTCTTGCTTTTCTATTCCCTTCCACCCCTCATACCTCCGCTTTACAAACGCTTCCCCCTCTGGACCGTGTCGCAGGTCCCGACGCTGCCAGCCTCTCGTTGAAATATCACGGCACTTTATTTGCCTGCCATTCTTTAATCCACTCTTGGAACACTCGTTTATTTGACTCTTCCCTCAAGTCGGAATTGGGTCTTGCTACCGACTTTTGCTGCACGATATTTCCAGGATACGACACCTTGCACGCCGAACCCATAACTTTTAATTCCGGGGTTCATCTGCCCTGATTTCGCCTCGCCTTCTATTTACATGTTTGAAAAGTCGTCATCCAACACTGGGAAATTCAAAATGCCTCTATTTCGGATCAAGACGGTATTCCCATTGGTGGCTCTAGTGATCATCGGAATATTCTTCTTTTGTATGGAACGCTACGACCGCTCAGCTTTCCTTCGGTTCAAGCACCCAATTGATCGGGCTTCCTTCAGTGGAAACAAGCAACCTCAAGTACAAACGCCAGGGCAATCTGATTCTCAGCAGCCGACTAGCGGCACCTGTGAGGCTGACCCGAAATTGGCCGCCCCTCTACCCTTCCCTGAATGGCTCCCGCGCAAAAACTACACTCGCGCCTATTTCCGCCCTCGTCATGTGAACCCTCGCACCGAATTCCACACCTTGGAGGAAATCGAGAAGCCTGTGCTCCCGCCAATGGTTGTCATGGAGCGCGGTATGGTCGTGTCTCCCGAAAACAACCCGGACAACTTTGTTTGCCCCGAGATCATCGAGGTCGATGTGGCCGCCGATGACGATGTCGAGGAGACCTCCAAGATTCTGTTTGGTCTGGCCACTACCGTCGACCGTCTGGACCGCCTGCTCCCCTCTCTGCTTTACTCCTACGGAAACACCAAGGCCGGTCTGATTGTTCTGGTCCCCGAGTCTGACGACGACCTGGAGAAGCAAGAGACATACTTCCGCAACCGTGGTCTGGACTTGACCCTCAAGGCCTCTCCACTCGACTTCACTGCCCGTTACTTCGGTATGGTCGAGGCGTTCACTGAGCACATTCGCAAGCACCGCCCGCACACCACCTGGGTTGGATTCAGTGACGACGATACCTTCTTCCTATCGCTCCCAACTATCGCCGAGGAACTGAAGCTCTTCGATGAGACCAAGAAGCACTACATTGGATCTTTGTCCGAGGCTAGCTGGCAGGTGGATACTTTCGGCCACATTGCTTTCGGCGGTGCCGGTGTGTTTGTATCGAAGCCTCTTTTGGATGTCTTGATGAAGCACTACGACGAGTGTCAGTCCTGGGGCGAGCAACCCGGTGACCAGAAGCTTGGCCAGTGTATCCAACGCTTCGGTGACACCCCCTTGACCCTGTGGCCTTCGCTCTACCAGATGGACATGGCAGACCCCGTGGACGGTGTTTACGAGTCCGGTCGCAAGATCGAAACAATGCACCACTGGAACAGTTGGTACACCAAGGATGTGGTCAAGATGACCACCGTTTCTGCTGCCGCAGGCCGCAAGTCTGTTCTCCGTCGCTGGGTCTTCGATCAAGAGGAGACTGTGAACAGCGTTACTGGCGAGACTCTGCGTCATTTCTGGGTCATGACGAACGGCTACTCGCTGGTCAAGTACACATACGGCGAGCATGTGCCAGATGATGCTATCAACTTTGATGCTACCGAAAAGACCTGGCCCGAAGACCCCCGTGGCTATGAAGAGCGTCTCGGTCCCCTGCGTCCTGCAGAGGAAGACGGCGTTGCTAAAGATCGGTGGTTGCTCCGTGATGCATTTGTGGTCGGCGAAAACGTGCACCAATTCTATGTTCGCGAAGAAGATGAGGGCCACAGCGTGATTGAGATCGTCTGGCTCGGTCCCAAGGGCGGCGGTGGTGGCGGTGTGAGTGACCATTATATTCGTGGCACTTACCAGCAATAAAATTGCGCTGCTACTACTTGAGGCTGGTCCTTGGGACTGTTGTTCGTACCTCTTCACTTCGTTGCACATGATTCGGCTCTTTTTTATTTTCTAAAATACTACACATCTTTCTCTTCTTTTCCTTCCCGACTTCATGACACCAGCCCAATATGATTGCCAGATCGAACAACCCAACAGGCCTTCTTTCTTTACCGGATGAGACTCGTGATCGTGACCTACCGTCCGCGTCCTCCAGTTTCTATTTCATTTATCCGGCGTTGCATTGGCGGAGTCCAGTACGGTTCAGGAACTTGGTGGCTTTCCGTGCTCCCTCTATATCCTGACGGTGTATCCCAAATTTTGAAATGTTCAGTGGCTTTTTTTTAACGTCTTCTTCCCTGTCCTTGGACCCATTCGGGGCCTTGGGCCGAGACTTGCCACACCTAATCGGTTTGGCCTTGCTCTTATCTTCCCTTATTTTCTATTCTCTCTATGTCTTCTGGTCTTATGTGCGCTTCGGGGAAAGCCACTTTCCGTGCCCTATGCCTTGCATCCTTTTTGTAAAAATAGACTTGACAGCAGACCCATTTTGGGGTCTCCGTTGGTGATTAGCGTTGAACTTTTGTTCATTATGCGAAGAATATGATCAGTTTTCGTCATTTCAATGTTGTGCAGTGTATTCTTTGGCCACTACGTATATAGGGAGGAATCCTGAAACGACTGCCCAGGTGAGCTGGACTGTGCTGCGTCGGGTCTAGGGCTTCTCGGATCGGCCCGTTGATCGGCTTTGGTTGCTTAATGTTGCTATGTGGATTCGGTGGGATGCATTCTTTACCTTTCACAAACAGTCCATGGCGGTCGATCCTAGCCCTCGGCGCTCCCGGTGTGATCAAGAAACTCAAGGAGGCCCCATCGCCGTTCGGAAAGGCTGCATGGCAGCCACCTGGGTGTAAAAGACAATGGATGTTCCGACTTTATTCTTAGGGCAATATCAACACAGATCAACTAGCGAGGAGAAACTAAAAGGGTATTCCGTCAATGTGGGAGTAATAATAGGACTAATAATAGAAGAAGCAGGGAACAAGCCCTAACAGTCAGTAGATTTCCCTGGCTTTTGTTACAGGCCTACTGAGCAAGTCACCCCGATTCCTGTGAACCCTGGCGAATCTACATAGTACATCTGTGAAACACTACAATATCTCTAGGGGCTCTCTGAGGTTTATGCAAGGCATGCATGTGTGTGTACGGAGTAAGGGGATGTGAGATATCTGGGGAGTATTGTTATGTCGAGACTGTATAGCCTTGTACTAGTATAGAGTACTTTGTTGTGCAATGATGAATGTGGGGGTCGGCTTTTGTGGTTGCAATCCGAAAGGAATGGAAATGGCTATACGAGAGATAAGATAGTGACGACGAGGGGGATGCCCTTTGGGGCTATTTACGATGTACTTTGGATGCAGCCATGCGAGTATGTATACAGAGCCATTATTCCGTGCCACAGAGCAGGTGCGACCCGCGCCTGTGTGATGTGAGCTCGGTTTTGTTCTTATTTTTTTTTTTATATTCGTCTTTGTAGATGTAACCTCAAAATAGGATGTTTCTATAATATAGGGTCTTGGTAGAATGAGGGATGCTCATAGGTATGTTTAAAGATACAATGGCCAATCATATAATAGCGGACTTTTGAGAAGTTTTGCCCCGTCTAGGCATGTGAGATAGAATGGAATACTAAGTATAGAAAAGGATATGTATGCATTTTCTGCACAATTTCTTCAAATCAAAAAGAGAATAGCGAAATCAAGTCCTCAAAAATGGGGAGAAACGCAAAGCCCATACCTATGACTTAGGAATCAACAAAGGAAAAAGAGTCCAGACCAGAGGGGGAAAGGGCAAAAAAGGACCAACGGGGGGGCCGAAGGGGAGATCAACCAATGAGCGATCAGAGCCAAGAATTGTGTCTGGTCTAAGGGAGGCGAATACAACTCAATTACAAGGCAATACAGGAGTAAAAGTAGTAGTACTTTAATCCTATATTAAATATACTAGTATGGGAAGTACCTTAACTTATCTGACATTACAGACCGTACTAGTACCACTTTATCACGTGATCCATGTAACAGACCGCCTGCCCATCACAACTCGCACTTTGCCTTCTTCGCTCTCCCCCCCCCCCATCGATTCCCCCATTCCCTTTCTCTCACATCCCATAAACGCGTTACTCGATTGGGTCATCTTGCCTTCCCCTTTCGGTATCCCCCCCCTCAAATCATAACTACCACCCCCCCATATTAAACCTCTTTTGTTCTTCTTTATTGCCAATATGTCTGCGGTTCTTGACGAAAAGCTTTCCCCTGGTCACGATGACCTTCCCGGCAACGGCGCCGATGCCCGTGGCACCAAGCGCAACCGCATGAGCGCCGATGATGAAGATGATGATGATGACAAGCCCGGCCGTGAGCGTCGGAAGATCGAGATCAAGTTTATTCAGGATAAGTCGCGTCGGCACATTACTTTCTCTAAGCGGAAGGCCGGTATCATGAAAAAGGTGCGTCGCGTCCCGAGGCCCCCTCCGCATCAGTTCCCCGATCGAGGCTCCTTGATCATTTGGTCGATTGGCACTTGTACTAACCATGTGAGCACTTTATAGGCTTATGAACTCTCCGTCTTAACTGGCACCCAAGTTCTCCTCCTGGTCGTCTCCGAGACCGGCCTTGTCTACACCTTCACTACTCCAAAACTCCAGCCGCTGGTCACCAAGGCCGAGGGCAAGAACCTAATTCAGGTAAGCCGCGGTATACTTCAATGTTACTCTTTCATCCACCCACTAACGCAATAACAGGCATGCCTGAACGCTCCCGACCCAGCCGCCAGTGAGAATGGTGTCGATGCCCCCGATGTCGCCCCCGAGGCCCCGGAAGACGTGGCTCATAACAACGTCAACGCCCCCCAGGGGAACATGCGCCCCGGTATTCACCCCGGCTATATGACCAATGAGCAGCAGCAGCAGATGGCGTACTACCAGAATCTCCAGCAGCAGCAACAGCAGGCTGGTGGTCAGTACCCCATGCCGGTCGGTGGTCGCATGCCACCCCAGCACCAACCCACTGCTTAAATGCTTAAATTATGATCTGATCTGTGGGGTCCTTATTGCTCAAGGTCCCCGATGCTGCGTCTTCTTCTCTGTTCTTTTCTCCCTGCGCCTCGATCTCGCGTTCATTTGATACCCGTCTCCCTCTGTGCCGATCCATCATCCCACTCTTCCCTTGAAAATGGTCGCGCTGTATCTGTATGCGCCATTCTCCAGGGCACTCTCGTGAGACTATTTGTAAATTGTCAAGCACCGCGCTGGAACCTCCTTCCAGTCTCTCTTTGATGATACTGGATCTGGTTTTTCCTTTTGATATTGCTTTCTATCTCGGAAAAAGGAGAACTCCAATTTGCTGAGAACTATGGCTTTCCAATAACCAAAAAAACTTACCCTCAAAAAAATGTCCGTCACAAAAAAAGAAACCTTGAAGAAAAGAGAAAGAGAGCGCAAGCAGGCAAATCTGGGCTTCATTGCTAATTTGGCTTTTGTTTTTCCTTCCTCCTCTACCCAGACAATGGCAGAGGATGGAGGTGTTCGTGGTGCATTGAAACTTGTCGGCGAAGTGGCTTTTCCTCTAGTCCTTTTTTTTGCTTTTTTAGTCTTTTAACTATTTCCTTGACCACTGATTATGTTATTTTCCTCATTGTCTAATCTCAAACTGTGTGTTATTGTTCTCTGTTGATTCCATGCCGTGGGGGTCTGTCTTGGTTATAACGGATTCTCAATGCCACTTGGTTTGGACTTTGCACCGCTATGGCTCTGGCTGGGTTACATTATGTACGGTATGGAGCAATCGGATTCTGTTCCTTTGGAATGTCTTGTTGCTTGTTGTAGTTCGTGATGGTCTAAGAGTAGACTTGAGTTCTGCTCCGTCTCCGCCACGTTCTAGTGCGTGATATCCCACTACGATGTACAGCTTAAGGGGGCAGCAAATCCACTAACAAGAAGTCATATTTTCACTCTCTGTGTGTTTATTAAGCTATACAGTCTTAAAACACATTTCTCTGGGCTCTGGAGATATTTACAGTCCAGCTCAAACAATCCGTCACTGTTAGGGTTACTAACCGATTTGTCAGGCATAGTCGTAAGTTAATATTCAATTTGTTTTTCTTTTTTTAAAGATTCTGCATAACTATTAGTACTTTATTCTAAATGTGACTGATTTACCTTCAAACCGAAGAAATGTATATCTTGGCATGTATGAAGAGAGCGCAAGAAGGTTCGCTGACCTGCATATCAGAGGTCAATGCCACAAATGGACTTTCGGCAGACATTGTGACTGGTGCTTTTGCATTATTACCACAACGAAGTATACACCATGTACTTGGGTAATTGGTATTTCCTATGGTGTGTAGGTGAGATTATACATAGAACGCGAGCACATTGTATCAAGGTCTTGTATTCATTCGTGCAGAGCTATATAATCGATCGAGTGGTATCATATCATAGTATCTTGACAGTGGATGGCAGGCCCCAAAAGAGAGATCGGGATTGGTCTTTTGTCGATCGGGAGTTAGAAGCGACGGAAGCAACACGAGTGGGTTGCGCGCGGTATGTCCAAGGAAGAGGGACTAGTGTACATGGGCATTGAAAAAGCGAGAAGCAAAGAAAAATCCGAGGTGTAGTGTCTAGGGAATTGATAGGTCGGAGTAAAGGTGGGTGTTATGTGGGGGTGGTTGAGGAAAGAGTAAAATGGAAAAGTGTCAGAGGGAGGACGATGGTTGAAGGGTGTCGGATTCAGGAAAGGGGATTCCCTGCGTATAACGCGTTCGTGGAAGACGGACATTAGAATGCGGGAGTAGGGATGAGGAAGAGCCATCTTCTGGGTCAATCTCAGCCTGACTGCCCGCCTGCGGGCTGCTCCATCGAGACAGATATTGTCTCCCAAACCTCCAGGCACCCGCCAGAGCCTTCCTTGAGCCAAAAAGAAGACCGGATCTGGCGCCAGACGAACGAAGGGCTGGGACGTCGTCGTGCCAGTGAGTATCATCGCCATTTTCTTGGATGGTTCCGTACCCACCGACTTCTTGGTTAGACGACGATGTAAACGGACCTCCGGTCCCCCGATGTTTGTGATGGGCGGCCGATAACCCACTCTGAGCTGCTGAGGTACGACGCCATGAGTTCTCACGCAGTGACCCCTGGACCCGGCGAGATCCCCTTTCGCGATTGTGTGTGGTAGCGTCAATCCTCGAGTGTCGTGTCAGACCCCGCAATGGACTATTTAGAGCTGCGCTGCCACTGAGACTGCGTAGATGATCTGTCGACGATCGTCTGGGTCCGTCGGTGGATTCATAGTCCGAATCATCAAGTTCAGCCCAAATAGATGCAGGGTTCAGATCGGCAGAGTCGCGATTGAAATGTAAATCTAGTGGTAAGCTTGGAGCTCTCCCCCGCTCATACGAAAGATGTCGAGTATGGGTCTTCGGGTTGAGAAGTGGCTCACATTCTCCAATCTGTGATTCCTCATCTTGGCCGTCCAGCAGCCCAAGTGATGTGGGAGAGTGCTCTTCCACGATTGCCATACCCGGCCCAAGTCCGGTCTGCGTGGTGCCCACAGTGGTGACAGCGGCGTGACTGTCGATATCCTCAAGTCGCCAGGACAAACACAAGACCCCGCCCAGGAGAACCATTGTTCCTAGAGCGATGAGGCCGGCGTGAAAGCCCGCCAGTTGAGACACTTGCCGGAAGTAGATCAGGCCATCCATGATGGCAATGATGTTGTAGATGCAGAACACAAATGGATATAGCACACTAGTACTACATAGCTTTAGCCCACGATGAAGATAGAACAGCTGCGTGAGCGCTAGGAAGATCATCCCTAGTAGGATACCCCATGATTGCCAACGATTGAACTGGTTCACACGGTCTACCACTGTGCGCACGAGAAGCTCCACTGCCGACTTTGCCAGCAAGAGGGAGTGAGCTGATAGTATACCACTGACAAATCCATAACTCATGCCGCGGATCAACCTCATTCGGCTGTGCAGTCGTATCAGATGTGCTGAGAAATGACCGGAGGCCGAGGGTTTCGCGCGTGAGGATGGCACGAAGTGTTCCAGCATTTTGGTACCCACAAGTACCACAATAACTAGTAGGGTGGTAGCACCCATCCATAGAAGAAAGGGCCGTCGCTGGAGGAGGTCTAGAAGTTGATCTAAGGTATGTGCAGGTTCTCCGATGGCGCCGAAGGTCGCAATCAACAACGCGCCGATGCAGACCAGAACGGTGCCTGCAAGAGAATATCGGGTAAAGGGTTCACCGAGGATGAGGGTCGCAAATATAGTATTGAATACTAGTCCGGACTATTCGGCATTCCCATCAGCAACTGATATTCGCCTGGCAGGAAGGGGGAACTACTGACCGCTTGGAGCGTTGAGAGAACTGGTAGCGGAAGTGTGGTGATTTGGATGGTACTTCCAACAATATTGGAAATCACAAACATCCCCATTCCTAGTTGCCATCGTCGGCGCTTGTAGGGGGGTCTGCGCACATCGTATGGCTGTTTCTCATCCTCGAGCAAATGTGACTTGCGCTGGAGCGTGAGCCCGATGGCCTGGAGGCTAGTTGAGATCAGTCCAACAACTACACCGACCTGATATCTGCTTTAGTTTTTGATCTTGTTTTGCAGTGTATCCTGATTTCCGTGGTCTTACCGCAACACTTCCCTCCGGCGACAAGTCACCTAGATTGCCCATGTTGTATATCGTGCATTGGCCGCGTTGAGGGACAGTTAAGAGATGCGCATCAGATAGAAGAAACTACCGGAGTAAAGAAGCCATAACTCAGATAAAACTATAGGGAATAAACAGGATCATGCCGAAAGGGTAAGTTGTCGAGGAGAGTGCGGAGGACCTGGATGCGGAACGCCAAGGCAACGCAATCCGAACTTAGTTGGACACAACATCCTTTCCCTCTTCCCCACGTCATTCCACCCCGAACAAGCTATACAGCAGTCCAACCGCCAAAATGTCACAAAGCCATGCTCTTTCAGATGATCAGGTATGTCCGCCGTTTACTCTAGGTCTCTGGAAGGTTGAGTTGGACTGATAGCTATCGAATCCAGGTCGCGGGCGAGCTCCGCAAGATGACCGCCTTCATCAAGCAAGAAGCTCTCGAGAAGGCCCGAGAGATCCAGTTGAAGGCCGACGAAGAATTCGCGATCGAAAAGTCCAAGCTGGTGCGCCAGGAAACTGCGGCCATCGATACCCTTTACGAGAAGAAGTTCAAGCAGGCCGCCATGTCCCAGCAGATTACCCGGTCCACCCTCGCCAACAAGACCCGCCTCCGCGTGCTCGGTGGCCGCCAGGAGCTGCTCGATAAGCTATTCCAAGATGCCCGTGAGAAGGTTTCCAATGTGGCTGCCGAAGATCAGACGAAGTACCAGGCCATGCTCAAGGGGCTGGTCCTCGAGGGCCTGTATTATCTGAACGAGGATAAGGTTGCAATTCGCTCGCGGAAGAAGGATTTCGACATTACCAAGAAAGCTATTGAGGAGGCGTCGAAGGAGTACAAGGACCAGGTTGGCTCGGAGGCGACCGTGACCTTGGATGAGTCGGAGCCGTTGCCAGAGGGATCGTGAGTTTATTCACCCCTCTCCCAATATACGCCAAGGAAACTAATTAGGTTGCAGTGCTGGTGGTGTGTTTATTGTCGGCGGGCAAGGGAAGATTGAGATCAACAACACTTTTGAGGAGCGTCTGCGGCTATTGGAAATTGATGCTCTCCCTGCAGTCAGAGAAGCGCTCTTCGGCAAGAACCAGAACCGGAAATTCTACGACTAAGTGTGTATTATTTGTTCTATCTTGGGTTTCACGTTTGCGGCTGCTGCATTTCGTGTGTTATAGTTCGGGTAATCTTTGCCTCTCTTAGCCATCTTCATAGACAGAGGGGGTTTTTGCACATTTCAAGTCTGATCTGGAATATGACCGTACTCTTTTAGCGATCATGTTCATTCCATGTTCTTGATTCTTGACTACACTGGTATTCTGTAAAAAAACGCCCAAGGAAGGAATGTCGCTCTGGAGGCATATTCATAAGGGTCGTAAGTCATAGCGTGGTCGTAGAAGGAAAAGCTGGGTATTTCAACATCTCGACCCATTCTTACAGTGTTTCTGTTTCTTCGGGCAAATGGAGATTCGGGACTCAAACGGCTAACGTGATTAGGATACCTGATCATGCGCGCGGATGGGAATCTTTGTGTCACCGCTATTCGTGTCGCCTGGCGCAGCGGATGGATTCGTTTCTTGCCTGGTCTTGGGATTTTGCTTTCCAGCAGCAATCGCAGCTAAGTTGCTGAAATGGCTTCGAATGTTACCATCTCTCTCCTTTACATGTGACTCGAACATGGTGGTTTTCGGCGGCGGCTTGGACCGAACTGAATAGACAATTCGGTAATGCAAGGCCTCGAGTTCGCTTTTTGCCACCGTCCGTGTCACATGTGAGGCACCAGAATCCTGAATGGAACAGAAGATCATCTTGATCTGAGCTGCCAGTTTGTCGATGGCAAAGTCGTAGTCTTTTTCAGTTTGCGTACTGTTGAAGTTCAACTCCAACGCAGACGAATCAATCGCGACGTTGAGAAGAGCAGTGAGTGAAGTTAGCTCCCTCCAGTCGTAGTCGGCTATACCCTTGAATCGCTTGACTTGGAAACGTGCATCGCGGAGCAGTAGCAGTGTGATACGTTTGATATCAAGCAAATTTTCAGGGGGCTCAGTGAGGGGACTAGGATTCCGTAGTAGAAATGCAACGGCCAGGCGACATCGTATCAGTGCAAACCATGGAGACGTGGGCAAGATGTGATGCACAATTTGACTCTGGATGCAAACATCATGTACTGTGGTGTAGAAAGTGGCGCAGACTCGTCGCAACTGGTATCATTAGCTCCGAACGTAGTACAACATATAGGACAGTACTTACCAAATCTTCAGCACTGGTTCCATGGAAATTTTCAGGGTCTAACACAGCGTTGATAGCCCACTGAAGCTCCGAGGATACCGTAGCATCCGCTGTTAATGAAACATCAAGCGTAAGACGTAGCAGTATGAGCACCACCTGCTCTTGAGTGTCTTCTGCGAATCTACAAATTTGTAAGCCTTGCATTGTCAGGGTAAGGGAAGTGGAAACTTACAAGCCAGCAGTTTCTCTAAGTAATCTCAGGACCGAAACAAAGCTAACATAGTCTTTCAACGCAGAATTCTGAGGAATATCTGACAGCGTTTGTTAGCGAAACACAAAGTCAAAGCAACGGTCAAATCATACACTGGGAAGGGACTGGTATAATCTCCTTGGAAGGATCCAAGGCCTGGCTCCGAGCGCCCAATTGTGAGAAAAGGTTACTGATATCGGCTGGACGGATAAGTAACTTTAGACGCTCCACATCCATATTCTTAGATAATTAGTAAACGCCATCTGGGCAGTGGAAGTTTGATATAAGAGCATTTACAAACCTTAATAATTCGGTAATAAGCATTGGTCAATTCCTCCCGACGTTCATAGGGTACTAAATGACATGTTAGCTTAATGTCAAACAGCAAAGGATGCTAAATTACGAACTGGAACGAAATATCCACAAAATGAATTCGTCCGGCAAAAGTTCTTTGGACAAAGCCATCTGAATAAATTCGCCCGATATCAGCTGGCGCTCGCGAGTGTCGGATTCTGTAAATCAGTCAGCACGTAGAAAACAAAGCAATAACTCATTGGAAGCTCACCCCTTAATATATCCATACTCGTCCCAGGTGGGAACAGATCTTGTGGAAATTGGGGGGCCGGTGGCAAGGTTTGTGAGCAATCAAAAAATGGCCAGGCGCGGCCGTGGTCAAGAGCATCGGTTCTTCTAATAGCACCTATCAGACGTTGACCTCCAGCCCCATCTTCGTTCTGGCCAAGCGCTGAGATCAACATGCTTTCATTCAGAACAGCGCCGGACGGGGCGTTTCCGGGTTCCTTGTCGTTCAGTTGCTCCTGCACATAATTGGCTCTTGCCCGAGCGACATTGGCTTCTACCTCGTTATCATCCACTGCATCGTGAACGAGAGAGTCAATGTTATGTCTGTATTTTTTTGGCGATGATATCCTCGTGGTGAGTTTGGCCGGCGTGTACTCGTCCTTCTTAGACTTTGGAGCGAAAAGATTCTTTGGGTCCTCCAACGAGCATATCGAGTCTGTATCTTCTCCATCGGAGCTGATGACTACCTCTCTGCCATCCTTGATGATGCGCTGAGATCCGTTGAAGCTCTCGTTCGGAGATGAGACCCCGGTGGTCAACTCAACGCTTTGGAAACTTTGATGCAACGTAGGCGGTTGGAGGAGGGCATCCTGAGTTGACAGATACAGTGCCGCGTTTAAGTGGGATTCAGCATCTTGTTCAGATACTGGTAATATCTGATCGAATACAAAGGAAGAGGGGGGTTCGGTGAGGGGTGAGGATTCGGTTGCGAGTTCAGCGCTTTCGCTCTTCTTAGATGTGCTGTTCGGGTTGACACTAGTGAATGCAGGCCTATTGAACCACAAGTCTTTTATCGTCCGCATGATGGGTATGTGGAGGATTTTTCTTAAAAAGCAAGAGGCCCATCGCGTCGTTGAACGCGCCGATTCGGCGCGATGTCACATGAGCGCTGACTCAGCGCACTTTCTTTGTCTCCAAGGTGGCCTAGGTGGAACCTGCCCAGGTGGACGGGGCAACAACCTTGGAACGCCAACAGCCCAATCAACGTTCTTTGAGACCAGCACAACTCATATTGAGGTTAAATTGAGAGAATCGAATTGAGATATGTACTCTGAACATTGGGAGTACATACCTTGTCCTACCCAAAGCATATTTAGCTATAAAATATGTTATATCTTTGATATTGAATATTGTAGATCTGACAGCCACATTCCCGGTGGCGTCGATCTGCGGCTGATCTGGTCTAGGATTTTTTGACTATTACTTCTTTGTACTCCGTACTCCATTCCTTGGATACGATACTCCGTTCTAACTGTTGAAGTAAATATCTCATTTGATCAACATCAATCTTGCGATCGAAGTAGTCGATTCTTGACATTTTCACTGTGTCTAATACTAAGGATAACAAAACTCCAATTAAGTTTAGTTAAAATGGTACTACACATCGGGCCCACTAGTATAGTTCGTGGTTGGGCTGACGACACTTACAATTGTTTGTATATTGTATCAGCGCACTCTTCGAACGTTGCACTGTATATAGAGTATTGCAGCTGCTTTGCTTTAGACCCTTGCCTTGAGGTCTGTACCTCACGCTTTTTGAGTAACACACCCGTGAGGCGTGGGTATTTTGTTAAGCTACTCCGTAGAAAGGGGGAACCTGAGTCCCGGGCAACCTGCGAACCCTACTCCGTACTAGGACGGTGATCATCGGGGGTCTGTTCAGGAGTATTCTCCTGAAGCCAAGAGTTTGCTTTTTTCTTTTTCTGCCAAGAAACAAGGAGCATACTACATAACAACATAACGACATAAATGATTAATTAATACATGCGACATAAAAAACGGATCCAATGGTATTTTGACCCATATGAGCTTTGGGAATTTGGCAGATACTAGGTACTCCGTACCCATTAACATACCCTATCAGAGAGAAAAATAAGAAAGCTGACTCAGGTGGACCGGGAAGCTCGTGCCGCGCCGGTGGTTTCAGGATCGATGCTCTGACCCCGACTTCTGGGTCTCTGATATCATTAAGGAGTTGGAAAAAAATCATTGTGCGCGCTCAATATTGAGTTTTTTGATATAACCCCATATGTATATACATATATCTATCTATCTATATATTTATTACCCCTATCAAGATTGAAAATTAACACTTAATAAGAATATTAGTATTACCCTAGATACCATAGAAAAATATTTCGACCCGAGAAAAGGCCAGTTGTTAAATTAATAGTTCATAGTGGGGGCAAAGAGACACCAGTTGTGGGCCAATAACCGTTACTCCAGAGTCTGCTACGGAGTACGGATCAAACGGATACCGAGGACTTTCTTAATGAAGCACTGGGGATGATTATTCCCTAGCTATGATAGGTAATCCCCCCGTTAAGCCTAGTTATAAGCGATCATGCTGATAGTGACAGTGCCCCTATGTGCACTAGTGAGAGTCATTTTCCTACTAGTACTCCTTATAACCGATCAAGCGATCAATCCGTACTTCGTACTATGTATATCAATATATATCAATATATATCGTCTCAAAGTTCAAGTCCCGAGTACTCCGATTGCCATAGAAATTTAGAAGGGGTAAACCGGAACGGGGCTGGACATTATAATTACCGGACTTTACGCGTATTGTCCCTCGAGTCCGAGACTGTATACATGGTCAGCTTGAGGCCATCAGCCCTAGGTGATATATAGCCTGCGGAAAATAACACGAATCAAGATTTCTAAAGATGCCTAGAGTAAGAGAAAAAGGCAGTGTTAAACACAATCAAGCCATATTATACCAAATTATGCTAATACAACAGCCGACGCGTGTAAATGTCTCCTGCCAAGTCCACCTTGAATGACAAAGCAAAGGTATTTTGACCCGGCCCCATCGGTAAGCATGCACGGGCGGGTGGTAATAATATTACATATTCTCCCGTACTGAGATCCATAGCGTCAGCTCAGGTGGCTACTCCATCTCTCTCTCTCTCACCCCTCGAAGCACAAAATAAGCACTTTGGTGCTTCTTCTCTATCTTTCTTTTTCCACTTCAGTATTTTGAATGGCCCCTTGTGGGTGCGCCCTATAACCCATCGGCTTTCGCATTGCAATCATATACCATCATAATCGGCCGCGGAAACCCTGTTTTGAATAGTTTTGGACGATTCCTCGAAGCTCATCAACAACAACATCTTCAACACGCGCACCTATAACCCCTGATTCTCTCAAGACTTAAATCGCTCATGACATTGTGTTTTCCTCGCCCTCAACCCCTGTGAACGCACCCAGACCCGCAATCTTTCTCTCCGCCCAGCGCTGTCGGATTCCGGCCATCCGAATCGGATGCTTGTCAGCTACCAATAATAAAGGTTTCTCTCAAGTTTTATGCCCTTTGTGGGTGCCCCAATAGCCTAGATGGCTTCCGTGCGTTTCCCTGGGAACAATGGGGAGGACATCAACGAGCAAGGTGGTGATACCGGGGAGCTTAACAGCAACGTCTCCAAGCCGACGCAACGACAAAGATGGGCCACCACGCGCGCTCCCGGAGCTGGAGGCATCAAGAAACGTGTTTCTATTGTTGATCGCTTCCATAAACGGTCAGACATGGGAGACGAAAAGCGAAAATCGACCAATACAAGCTCCTCAGCCAATGGTGCACCCGAGACCCCGCAAGCAGGACCAAGTCGGAGAATCTACTTCAGCATTCCCATCCCGGAATCCGAGCGAGATGAGGACGGTCATTTGCGCATCACGTATCCTAGAAACAAAATTCGCACTGCCAAGTATACAGCGCTCACATTTGTTCCCTACAACATCTGGCTACAGTTTCACAACATTGCGAACATCTATTTCTTGTTCGTCATCATTCTTAACGTACGCAGTGATATTTGTTTCCCTAGCTCCAATCCCAATTAGCATTGGCTGATGATATTCTAGTTCTTTTCAATCTTCGGTGCCAACAATCCCGGTCTGAATGCCGTTCCTCTAATTGTCATTATCGTTGTGACCGCTATCAAAGACGCAATCGAGGATTGGGGGCGCACAGTGTCTGACAATCAAGTGAACAATTCTCCGGTTTACAAACTGGTCGATTGGAACAATGTCAATTCGACAGAAGAAAACATTGATTTATGGCGTCGTGTGAAGAAGGCATGTACGAGGGGCTCGATTGCTACGTACAAATGGCTTGTTTCCCAATTTCAGAAGAAAGAGCCAGGCGGAGATGACGGCCAAGGGCAAAGACGTGGCTCGTTCTTGAGTACAGCTGATCCCCGGGCATCAATTTATACGCAGCACGACTCCATAGCCCCCGGAGATGCCGCCATCCCTATGACCGACGTTCCATCGCCTCAGCCCGAAGCTCGCGAAGATTGGCCGATGATGAGCAACCCTGACAGCAAGTACCTATCTCCGAACAGCGCAGCCCGAGAGAGTGTCGTGGAGCCTACGCCGGACAAGAAACATGGAACCGTTCTGGACATGTCCAAGCAGACGCCTGGCAAGGCCCGATTTAAGCGAGAGCAATGGAAAAGCCTGCAAGTTGGCGACTTTGTCCGGTTGTACAACGAGGATCCCATTCCAGCTGATATCGTGATTCTGTCTACTTCTGACCCGGATGGCGCCTGTTATGTCGAAACGAAAGGCCTGGATGGAGAAACCAATTTGAAGGTTCGCCAAGCTCTCCACTGTGGTCGTCAAGTTCGACACGCCAGAGACTGCGAAAAGGCTGAATTTGTGATCGAAAGTGAGGCCCCGCATGCAAATCTGTACACTTACAATGGTGCCGTGCGTTGGGACCAGCGCGACCCCCGTTTCCCGGAAGCTCCCCGGAAGGAGATGGTTGAGCCTATCTCTATCAACAACATCTTGCTCCGTGGTTGCAATTTGAAGAGTACCGAATGGGTTCTGGGCGTTGTCCTCTTCACCGGTGGAGACAGCAAGATCATGCTCAATTCCGGTGCGACTCCAGCTAAACGACCTAACCTGGCAAAGGCTCTCAACTGGAACGTTATTTACAACTTTATCATCCTATTCCTCATGTGTCTTGTCGCAGGTATTGTTAATGGAGTTGCATGGGCCGCACCAAACAAATCTCTCGACTACTTCGATTTTGGCTCCTATGGAGGCACACCACCTGTAACTGGTATTGTCACTTTCTGGACCGCTGTCATTCTGTTCCAGAACTTGGTTCCAATTTCGCTTTACATTTCTCTTGAAATTGTTCGGACCATTCAGGCGGTTTTCATCCACAGCGATCTTTACATGTACTACGCGAAACTGGGGATCTACTGTGTGCCCAAGTCTTGGAACATTTCAGATGACGTCGGCCAAGTCGAGTACATCTTTTCTGACAAAACTGGTACTTTGACTCAAAACGTGATGGAGTTCAAGAAATGTACGGTGAACGGCGTGGCATATGGAGAGGCTTACACGGAAGCTCAGATCGGCATGCGGCGTCGTGAGGGAGCTGATGCTGACGCAGAAGCCGCAGAGGCTCGGCAACAAATTGCTGCTGATGCTCAGCGAATGCTGGGTCTGTTGCGTGGCATCCATGACAACCCTTACTTGCATGACGACCAGCTGACGTTCATTGCGCCGAAATTTGTGGCTGACTTAGGAGGACAATCCGGAGACCGGCAGAAGCACTGCACGGAGGACTTCATGCTAGCTCTTGCCTTGTGTCATACCGTTATTACCGAGCATACTCCCGGCGATCCCCCTCAAATTGAGTTCAAAGCCCAGTCTCCCGACGAAGCAGCGTTGGTCAGCACTGCTCGAGATTGTGGATTCACTGTTCTGGGCCGAGCCGGTGACGATCTTCTCCTGAATGTCATGGGCGAGGAACGCACATATACAGTTTTGAACACCCTTGAATTCAACTCATCCAGAAAACGAATGAGTGCAATCATCCGAATGCCCGATGGTACTATTCGCCTGTTCTGCAAGGGTGCGGACAGTATCATTTACTCCCGTCTAGCCCGTGGCAAACAACAGGAGCTTCGTCGACAAACCGCAGAGCACCTGGAGGAGTTCGCTAGGGAAGGACTGCGGACCTTGTGTGTTGCCGACCGACTGCTTAGTGAGGATGAATACTATGCATGGGCTAGGGAACATGATCTTGCTGCCGCTGCGATCACAGACCGTGAGGAGAAACTCGAGAAGGTTTCTAGTGAGATTGAACAGGAGCTCATGCTTATCGGCGGAACTGCCATTGAGGACAGACTTCAGGATGGCGTGCCCGACACAATCCAGCTTCTTGCGGACGCTGGTATCAAACTTTGGGTCCTTACCGGTGACAAGGTTGAGACCGCCATCAACATTGGGTTTTCCTGCAACCTTCTCAATAACAACATGGAGCTGATTGTACTTAACATTCCCGAAACTGAACACCAGCAGGCCTCTGACGAACTCGACAAGCATTTGCAAACTTTCGGTCTGACCGGTTCTGACGAAGAACTTATTGCTGCCCGTGCTGATCATACACCGCCTGAGGCTACGCATGCCGTGGTTGTTGATGGTGAAACCCTCAAGCTAATGCTTTCCGATGACTTAAAGCAAAAATTCCTTCTGCTGTGCAAGCAGTGCAAGGCCGTTCTTTGCTGCCGTGTCAGTCCTGCACAGAAGGCCGCTGTCGTAAATATGGTCAAGAACGGACTGAATATCATGGCTCTTTCAGTTGGCGATGGTGCCAACGATGTGGCTATGATTCAAGAGGCCGACGTCGGTGTCGGTATTGCTGGTGAAGAAGGTAGACAAGCTGTCATGTCGTCTGATTATGCCATTGGTCAGTTCCGGTTCCTCCAGCGCCTTCTTTTGGTGCATGGGAGATGGTCTTACCGTCGCCTCGGAGAATGTACGGCCAACTTCTTTTACAAGGTATGTGGTCCTGGTACAGAATCTCATTTTGTACTATCACTGACTTCTTCTAGAATCTTGTGTGGACATTTGCTCTGTTCTGGTACTGTATCTACAACGACTTTGATTGCTCCTATCTCTTCGACTATACCTACATTGTGTTGGTCAACCTCGCCTTCACTTCATTGCCCGTCATCTTCATGGGTATCTTCGATCAGGACGTGGATGATAAGGTCTCTCTTGCCGTGCCTCAGTTGTATATGAGAGGTATCGAGCGTAAGGAATGGTCGCAACTTAAGTTCTGGTACTAAAACCCTCGCCCCAAATCTTAAGATGTGTGTCGAGGTATACTAACTTGGACAGGTTGTACATGGCTGATGGCATGTACCAGTCAATCATCTGTTTCTTCATGCCCTATCTCCTATTTGCGCCAGCAAACTTCGTCAGCGAAACTGGACGGAATGTCAATGACCGAGCTCGTATTGGAATTCTTGTCGCATCCTGTGCCGTGATTTCTAGCAATCTCTACATTATGATGAATACTTACCGGTGGGATTGGTTCACTTCTCTCATCAACGCCATCAGTTGTCTTCTCATCTTCTTGTGGACCGGCATTTATACCTCTTTCACTTCCTCTGGTCAATTCTTCCATGCTGCTGCTGAAGTTTACGGATCATTGAGTTACTGGATTGTTCTTTTAATGACTGTTGTGATTTGCTTGCTTCCGCGTTTCACATACAACTCCATTCAGAAGGTGTTTTTCCCGCTTGATGTCGATATTATCCGTGAGCAGGTGACTCAGGGTAAATTCAAGCATCTGGATGCCATAGAAGATCCCCCGCTGCCCCCAAAAGAGGGCAGCGCGAAGACCGCGGCTTCCAGTGATGAATCGGCCACCTCTTCGGAAATAATGAAGCCAGTGCAGCCCACCATGAAACAGGACACTGGCATGCTTGATGAGGAGAGGCCCTTCTACGCTCCATCTGTGGCCCCAACTGCAAACACCCACAACCCCCGCAGTCAAAATGGCAGTAACGGCACCAATTACACCGCCAGTCTTGACCAGAATCCACGACCACAGTCCGTGGACTATGTTCGCCGATCTCACGACCGGACACGGCATTCGTTTGACCGGAGTCGACCGAGCTTCGAGCAAAGTAACGACTTCACTTCCGCTGCCATGCTTTCCCGAGTGGAATCGTCGCAAACCTCACACCATAAACATGAAGACCCGTTCCGGACTCCTGAGGATCCTCCTGTACATAATGTGATATAGAGGAGATGAGCACGTCTTGTGTTGCATTGAGCCCGATGACCCGTCACTGATGACTCTACCGCATCGGACTGTCTGGTTTGTTCATTGTGATTTCTCCTCGCCATTCCTATTTTGACGAGCAATATGCTGTGGTGTTTTTATTTTTGAGAGCCTTTTATATTCCCTGATAGAAAGCAGGCGTTCTGGTTTACTCCCTTACTCGGTCGGATGCTTAGCGCGATCTTCGTTTTTACCCCATTTACTTTTACCCTTTTCATCGTTGCCCACTGCGTCCCGTGGTTCCTTTTATTGCTCTGATGCATGCTCTACTGGCCTATGTTCCCTTGTACAAAAGCGTTCCTGTCCCTGCAAAGTGCATGACAACCGCGTTTGAAGGTTTCCTGTTGTCTGTTTCCCATCTGGAAGTTATATTTTGTCAGATGATCTCTTTGCTTTTCTTTCTTATTCATGTGTTTTGTCTGTTTCTATCAAAAAGGACAAGCCGGCATAGGGGGTCGCATCCATGTACTCTATTCAGTGCCCTCGGCGAGGAAATTAGTTAATGTGGCCATTTAAGATTTCCATTGCACAGTTCTTAATTTTCCAAGTGTAGCTGCTTAGCTGCTTAAGGTAATCTTCCCTCAGAAGTCCGTAGATGATATTGATATAATTCAAGACTGCAACTAAGCTCCCAAATAGTGTCCCAGTTAGGTAAAATAGAGCGCGTCTACGCGTTGAGACCATTTTCACCGCCTAGATAATCTGCCAATGGCACTTCAGCATCCCGCGTTTGCTCTGGGGATTTTTTGTTCGCCATCTTCTTCTCCTCGTTTGCTTTGGCTAAACATAAAAGTCTCATTACTTGAGGCAGATGGTGGTTTAAAATTTGTCGCCGATCTATTGTCTCTTTCGTCACCGCAGCATCAGCATATCGTGATCAAATACGGCACTCGGTTGCGAGGCCACTCCTCGCTACTATCAACATTACTTTGTCCTTCGCTTAAGCCTCCTGTCACATCATTTGATTCTCTCATCAGCAGTTAAGTCAAAGCTGGTGGAATCACTTTGAGATCAGTATTACTTTCCAGAAAAACGATGTTCTAGCTGCTCTGCCCATGGGATGAAGGAAATGCACCGCACTCTGTCATTTCGATACAGCTATCTCCACAATCTGAGACCACAGTCGCCATGGAGTTTCTGGCTGCGATTAGGTAGGCCTTAGAAAATCCTTCGAGACATATGAACCGGAACTGACCAGATTACGTGTTGTACAGAGAACTCAAGGCCCTCCCGGAAGCCACCCACCTCTTCTGCCCCCGGAAAGACGACGATGATCATGGACGCTATGAAGATTTAGAGCAAGTGGATGAAGCGGGGAAGGCTATCAAGGATATTGTGGCCGAAGCAACGGCTCGAAGAGAGAGTTTTCTCTCGTCCATGCGCATCCTAGCATACCATAAGGATGGCGTAGAGGACGATCAGAACTGGGTCCTGGGCAAACTAGACGAGTCTCTGGAGAAATGTGATCTATGCATCAAGCATTATTATATCGGCAAGATCTGGCTCATGGACCTGCTGAAGGAGGAGAACTACCACGAAGATGATATTGAGGCATTCGCCCGGAGAATCGACGAGTGGGACATTAGGCGAATCACTCGCAATTTAACCACCGCCACAACACAGTTGAAGAAAATCCCATTGGAGAAAATTGGGTTGGATGTCTTAGACAGGGCTGCGTTGCTGTCAATCTTCGAGACACTAAGCTGTGAAGCCATGCTGCGTAACGAAAGCCTCCTACAGGAATATTTTGATGAGCCGTTCAAGCTCATTCAAACAAAACGAAGCTTGAAAGTTTCAGATTATATTCCTGCAGTCTCTCGCTTCCTTTTTGATTCTAATCAATTCCGAAGCTTCTGGGCTATTCAGTCATGGACACGATACGCGCGGCCTCCCACTACCCAAGAATTTGAATGGGCGGTGCGCGATGGCCTGTTGATGGGCCTCCGAGCTGCATCACAACAGCCACCTCAATTTGCAGCCATTCAGAGGTTGTGGCGAGGCATGCCACTTGTCGTCCGAAAGCTGGACAAAGAGCAGATTACACATCAGCTTCGAGGGTTGGAAATAGACCCTTGCCGTCTCTCTGTGGATCATCTCGCAATACCTGCGCCGAGCTTGCGATTCCTTCTCAACACCATCCAATTATTCCTCGAGAAAGCCCCAGTTGACTTCTGGGATGCTATGCAAGCCATTTCTCCTCAAGCAATCATGGAACAAACATTTTACAATAACCAATTTAATGCCTTCCTCCTAGAAACCTCTGAAGGTGAGCCTTTTGAGAAGTCCGCATTGAAAGACATGCTCTCCTGGATCAATCCTTTCCTCGGCTCACTGAAGGGTGCCCACCAGCCGTCTGCCTGTCGGTTCCTGACATTGCAATTACTTGGTCGCCTCCAAGATACCCAATATCCTAATTTGTCACGGTATCACTGCTTTGATATTGGCTTGGCCAGCCTTCTTCAAACACTGCGCCGCTTCACGGAAAATGAGTCTTCCCGGGGTACAGTCACTCAGATTGTGTTGGCAGAGACAATGGGAGTTGTGGTTGATAAAATCAGCGTAATCATCAACCCCCCGACTTTTGATGTTGAGCGAAGTCGGCAGGAAGATATTCTCACGCAGTGCATGGAAGTTGTACGCAACACTTTGGCGCTGGAGTGTCAGTCATTGAAGACCGATTATGAGGCACTTCTGAAGCACAATACCCTCGCACACGGAGTATCTACCTACTCTGCGCCCATATGGGATGCTGTCATTAAGCACCTCCACCGGGATAACCTCCGGCTGTCAAGTTCAGCCCTCCTAGGAATGTTGCCCCTAGTCGGGTTGGAGATGTTTCCCACTAAAGGAGAAGGGAACAAGGAGAAGACCAACTTCAACATGATCTATGGCCATCTCACCGACCTTTCAAGTCGAATTATCGGGCGTCTCGCAGACTTTCCACCTGAGCACCTTGAGACGTTGTTCCGAAGCCAGGATACCAGTAGTGCAGTGATTTCGGCTTTGTTTGCGGCTGACTATGACACATACACAGCTGCAGTTGACCTGATCAAGGCCTTCAGCGGCCAGTCAGCTCGACGAGATGCCATATCTCATCTTCTCCAATCTTCATTCACGACCACAATCTATGGCCTCAGTTGGTCATTCCGTCGGATTTCTCATATGAAGACTTTTGCGCCCGCCCCGAGAATGCTATACACTGGTACAGACATCGTAGAGATATTATGTGACAGTCAAACCGGTATGCTGCGAACTCGTAATCTCGCTGATCGCCGGGAGGTCATGTCGCTGCAGAAGCTTTGGGAGTATCTGTGGCTGGCATTGACTACGATCTTTGATGAGACCGAGGCATGGCACCTTCGGGGTAATGATAAGTCTGTCATGCTTGAATTTTGCCGTGACACGATCCAGTTCGCCGACCTTCTCTTTGATCAGTATGGTGTGTTCTTGGGGGCTGTAGGGAATGCGGATCCGGGGCAGACCTCTGCATCCGAGAATTTCCTCAAGTCACCAACTGCCACAATGAGTGCCATGGTAAAATGGCTTAGGTTGAAGGATGAGTTTCTGGCAACTACTCTCGTAGGGTTGGTGGCAAAGCTTCTGCGCAGGTTGGGGGGGATGAATGTGACCACTGTGAAGCCAGATGCATTGAGCTTTATTGAGGGGGTTGCTGTCAATGGCACAATCAAAACAATACTCAATCAACGTGAAAAGGCTGAATTAGTTCGCTCATTGGAGGCGTACTATAAGAAACCTGTCGTCACTGCCTCAACTGCTTCTCTCAAGAAACAGTCTTCAATCACCGCTTTTGCCAAACCTTCTGATATCTCAAGCCCCTCCTCTCGCATCACTAGCGACGATGACTTCGATGATGACATTTTGAACGACCAAACTCTTCTTGAACTGTCTTCTTCTGTCGAATTCAACAAAGCTCGCCTCGCAACCCAAGCCAAACGAGAAGCTGAAAAGGCCGCCAAAATGCGATCCTCAACATCTGTCAAGAATCTTCCGGAGCTTTTCCGTCCGAACATGTTCCCCAAGCCAGTTCCCCCTGTACGAGCCAATGATGACACCACCAACGTCCTATCTTTCCGCGAGAAGCGCGAACGGGAAAGGGAGGCCAAGAAGAAGCGCGACCAGATTGAGCTCGCCAGACTCAAGAAGAACATGCCCACATATGGCGTTGGGGAGCAAACGGCTGAACAAGGCTCTGGCCTGAAAGGTATTGGTATCAAGGGTAAAGATCATACAACCCCTGCAGATAGCATGATGGTCTCCTCTGGTAATGAGTCTGATTCTGAGAGCGAAGATGAATTAGACAAGGAGCTCTTCGGCGCCAAACCGAAGAAACCCGACGCTGTCGCGGCCTACGAATTGAGCAAGAAACAATCCCTTCAACAGCAACCCGTCAAAAAGGTCAAGCGCCCGCGGTCTGTCAGGGACATGCGGGCTCGCCTGGCTCCAGATCTGGGCTCTCTTCACCACTCAATCCTCTCCTGGGACTTTTTCGCAACCGGCGATCTTCCTCCTACCTCGGATCGTACCGATTATTCCTTGGTCTCAAACACGTTCCGCACACCTGGTGACTATCAGAGTACATTCGAACCTCTGTTGATTCTTGAGGCGTGGCAAGGTTTCCAACAGGCGAAGGACGAAGGTTCTTTCCGACCCTTCGAAGTCAAAGTTATGACCCGATTGGCCGTCGACTCGTGGATCGAATTCAGCACCCAACCGCTTGGTCTCCCGCCCAAGGATTTTAGCATGGGCGAAGGTGACTTGGTCTTGTTCTCCAACTCGCCCCAGCTCACGACCGACCCGAGCGCGCCCCATGTTCTCGCCCGTGTCTGTGGTGTTAATCGGAAGAACAAAAAGATGGAAGTCACATATCGGGTCAATCCTGGGAGTAACAAGTTCCTGTCTTCTTTTGGGCCGGGAACTGAAGCCTGGGCCGCCAAGATCACTTCTTTGACCCCGGTGGAGCGTGAATACGGTGCCCTGATGGCGTTGCAGTACTATGATCTGTGTGAAGAGATTGTCTTGGCTAAGCCTTCACCTCTTCTCACTTATTCGGACGCAAGGCTGCAGCCCATCATGGATAATTACTCCATCAATCGTGCCCAGGCAAAAGCGATCAAATCAGCTGTTGACAACGACGCGTTTACTCTCATCCAAGGTCCTCCAGGTTCGGGAAAGACCAAGACCATCATCGCACTTGTCGGAAGTCTCCTAAGCGATGTGCTTGGAAAACAGTTGATCAAAGTTAATGGTGCTCCTATTACGAGAAATGCCCTCTCGAAAAAACTTCTCCTGTGTGCGCCTAGTAATGCCGCTGTCGACGAGTTAGTCATGCGATTGAAGGATGGCGTGAGGACGACTCACGGTCGGCAAGAAAAGGTCTCTGTCCTTCGTCTAGGAAGAAGTGACGCCATCAACAGCAAGGTGTTGGACGTTACTCTCGATGAGATGGTAAATGCCCGCCTAAACCAGGATCCCAGTAAAGGAAATGGTGTCGACTTGCAGAAGCTCTATGAAGAGCATAAGACGACTGATACGTCATTCAAGGAGCTTCGTGGGCAGCTCGATGAGGCACGAGCAAAGGGATTACCACCTCCAGAAGAGCTGGAACGCGAGTTTGAGCTGATGAAAAAGAAGCGATCTCAACTGAGCGCGTCCATTGATAAAGCTCGTGATCAAAACCATACGCTGGCCCGTAATGCTGATATGCAGAAACGGCGAATCCAAGAACAAATCATCAACGAATCTCATGTCATTTGCACTACCCTCAGTGGTTCTGGGCATGAAATTTTCCAGGGTATGAATGTCGAGTTCGAGACCGTCATCATCGATGAGGCAGCACAGTGTATTGAACTCAGTGCTCTTATCCCGCTGAAGTACGGCTGCTCGAAGTGTGTCCTTGTCGGTGATCCCAAACAGTTGCCTCCAACAGTTCTGTCAAAAATGGCCTCCAAGTTCCAGTATGAACAGAGTTTGTTCGTCCGCATGCAAAAAAATCACCCTCAAGACGTGCACTTGCTGGATATCCAGTACCGTATGCATCCAGCTATTAGTCACTTCCCCAGTGTGACGTTCTACGATGGCAAGTTGCAGGATGGACCGGACATGGCTAAGCTTCGCCAGCGTCCCTGGCATCATAGCGAGCTTCTCAGTCCTTACCGATTTTTCGATGTTCAGGGAATGCACTCATCTGCGGCCAGAGGCCATTCCTTGATCAATTACGCGGAGTTACAAGTGGCCATGCAGCTGTATGATCGTTTAATCACAGATGTCAAAGAATATGACTTTGCGGGCAAAGTTGGCATCATCACACCTTACAAGGGCCAGCTAAGAGAGCTCAAGAACCATTTTACCCAACGATACGGCGAAGACATTCTGAAGAAGGTAGATTTCAATACGACTGATGCCTTCCAAGGTAGAGAAAGCGAAGTCATCATCTTCTCCTGTGTGCGAGCATCCAACAAGGGTATTGGTTTCTTGGCTGATATCCGCCGTATGAACGTCGGTCTCACCCGTGCCAAGTCATCTCTTTGGGTTCTAGGTAACTCGCAGTCCCTGGAACAGGGCCAGTTCTGGAGTGGACTTATTAAGAACGCGCGGGAGCGAAATGTCTACACGGAAGGTGATATTGTGAAAATGCTGGAGAGGCCGCAGTTCACTGGCTACAAAGAGATTGAGATGGTCGACCTTGTCACCGAAGAAACCTCAGACTCTCCCGAATATGAACCCCCTGCACCGCCACGTTCCCGACCTTCATCGGCCTCTATTGGCCCTGACTCGCGCTTCGTCTCGGTTTCTACCCCTAGGCATGATACACCTTCAATTCCACGGCCTGATGGGCCTTCTGGGGGAGCCATGGGCTTAGATACGACGAAAATGTGTGGGTTCTGTGGAAGCGCCGACCACTTCACCCACAACTGCGACAATGACGAGGCCAAGGCAAATGCTCGAGGAACCTGTATCCGCTGTGGTCGGGCTGGTCACACCAAGGCTGCATGCCGTGCTGAACGATGCCTTGAATGCGGCGAATGTGGGCATTTGTCCCACAACTGCAAGTCCACGAAAGTTCTTTCAAAGTTTGAGAAATCTCGCCTTGAGAGGGACGAGTTTAACCTCAAGCAACGTCAAGATTCATTCGCCGAGCGTCAGCGACAGCGTCAACTGGGAAGGCACAACCCCAAAGTCCCTGTCGTTCAAGCAACAAATTCAAACCCGCCAGTAAATCTTGGCGATAACTCCGTGAAGAGAAAACGTGAAGACCCTACCTCCGATGCACCACAAGCGCAACGTCCTCGTACTAGCCAGTCGCGTCCCACAATCAATGCTCCAAGGGGCCCCTTGGGTAGTACTCATCCCGGTCTATCCGGTCCGGCTGCTCGTGGTTCGAATGTCTCAAGGGTCAATGGGCACCCAGGTCTTTCTGGTCCCACTCTCGGCAACCCAGTGGCCAATGCTCGCAATGGTAACCAGAGCCCAACCAATGGCCCACCAGGAGTGAGTTTTTCCCCTTACTAGATCACCTAAATAGCCTTCATATATGTTGATAATTTCTTAGGGTCTCATAACACCTTCTCGCAATGGCCAGGCGTATCCGACCAAAACTGACCCAGCAAGGGCTCCGCCGATGAGACCAGGAGCAGATGTAAGCCTCATGTTCTTGGCCGACTTTCTTATTAATTATTCATGCTGATATCTCATCAATCTAGGCTCCGAACCAAGGTCCTCCCAAGCCCCGACCCCCGATGATACGCAAAAAGAAAGAGGCAGACCTTTTCATCCGGCCCAAGCCAAAGCGCAAGTAAGCGCCACAATGCCAATCCTGATGTACTTATCAGCATTCACATGAGCCATGTGATATGCCTGTCGTGTAGTTAATACAATAGTCTCAAATACCAATGATGAATATCATCTTGACATGTGTCTTCCCTTTCGAACGGTATACTACTACACATTCGGGTTCTCTCACCACTTCACCATATCCTCAAACCCTCCCCTTGATATGCCTTCGGAGATGTATCTTTGTCATTTACAGAACTAGATCTAGATCCTAGTCTTTCTGAGGCTTAGGCCATCCGCTTGTACGGCCTTTATCCTTAACAACAATAGGATGTGGTTATCTTGATCTAGATAATGTAAGATCCGACGAACTATCGTAGCAACGCGCCCGCCACCGGCTAGGTTGACGAGAAGTTACCGCTTAGACGGCATTTAATACACTATGAGAGAGATAAGGTGAGCAAGACGGAGGAATGGGATTGTCAAGGGATTGGCTATGGATTCTTATTTGATATCTATTTGAGGGTCAGCCCTCAGGCAGGTACAATCTAGCTTCTTCCTCCCCTTCTTATCTCCTTTTTATTTTATACAGCGTAATTACGCAGGACCGATGTCATATTGGCCAAGAACAGCCAGCTATACTTGGACCCGAAGAACAAAGGAAAAGCAGAGGTGGAGCCACTGGCGGCTAGGGACCGCTGCAGGTGACCTGATCAGATAAGATTGCCATCAGCTGATGTTCTCCGCACTTCCAGTTTCCTTCTACTTTCCTTCTCCTTTACTCCTCTGAACGTCTGAAAGTTCGTTCAATGCCAACTTGTCTATCTGATTAACTGTCATGATGGTCTCTGGTTCGGCCTTCATCGTCACTGGTGCTGTCGCACTACTTTTACCCCTTGCGGCCCACGGCTTTGTTGTCCCGCCTCCGGACAATCTCCAGGCCTTCCTCGGACAACCTAACAGTTTGAATCCCGGCCCAAGCTCTAACCATATTGAAGATGAAAGTGCCTTAACCCGTCCGTCATGGTTCACCTCCACTTTGATGGCCCGTCGCCTGCTTGCTTTGTCATCCTCTGGCGTCATCTCCACCAACTTTCCAGAGTCGCTTCCACCCTCCGCACATGCTCCTTCCGATGTTGCCGGCCTCTCGATCGCACTCCGCGAGTACATTGCCGATTGTGATGGATCCTTGCCATCGGATTTATCCCATGATGATAACGGCGATCCAACAATTCTTGGCCTTCGCATTGGAACCACTTTTAAGAACATTGCAGCGGGGTCTAATCTCAGTCTCCAATTAGACTGGTGGGATCATCTTGACGAGGCCGGCCCGGTTTACCCTGGTCTTCCTCTCAGCCCGGCTGCTCTACCTCGTGTCACCCTCTTCGGGTACTTGGATAATCTCCCGTCCCCGCTTCCCGATGACGCAGCCGCAGCCCTCGAGAAGTGTTTCCTCGAGCCTCATCCCGATGCAAAGGTCTGGCTACCTGGTGCTTCTTACTCGCCTCATGCGAGTTTCTGGGCTCGGCTGGTGGTCACCCATGCTTACTGGATTGGCGGATTTGGCGACGTGCAGCAGATTGGGTGGATCAATCTCACGGAGTGGCAGGGAATCCGACCTCACGGCAGTGTCGAGGGCGTTGGTGATGGAAGAGGGTGGCAGGATGTTCGTTTGCCCGGGGAGAAGCAGTAGAGAGAGTACTTAGTTACTTCCGTAGGGATCGACGAATGGTTCAGGGTGTGCAGTGACGATTGCATTAGACCTACGCATGTAGCATGGATAGCAATTAAGCATATCTCTATATCTCTACATGCTAAGCAAGTTCTACGAGGTACTTATGAGCTCTCCCTTCTCATTCGCCCCTTTGGTCTTATCTGCATGCACTTATCATTCTTATCATCATCCCTGTTGTGCACGGGACACCCTCGGGGGCAAATCTGGGGAATAAGAAGACGCTGGGCTGGCATTTCTTTTGATCTCATTGTCTTATGTTTCATATCATTGAGCTGTTCTACCCCTTGTGTTGTGGTGTTATATTAATATATACACCTAAGGGACCGGGGCTTGAACCTTTCTTATCTTGAGAACATCCATCCCACCTATTACATCGTCAACCATGAAGCTACGCATCTCTCGGCCACATATACGGGTCTCGCAGGGTGAGTCTGCATTTGCAGCAGGCAATGCTCGGTGGACAAACCGTGATCTCGACCCGATTGCCAAACATGCCCGCAAATGGGGCATATTTAGTATAATAGGTACGGTACTTGTGCTTATTTATCTTTTGCTAATATCAGACTGGGCTAATGGAGCATACTATTAGCATACTGGATCTCCGATGCCTTGAACGCAGCGACCTGGCAATTCGCCAGCAGTATGATTGCCGTCGGCCTCACCTATCGTGAAGCTCTGGGTATCGTCGCCTTGTCTTTCTTCATTATATCCGTGGTCATTGCTGCAAACGGTACTGTGGGTGCCATATACCATGTTCCATTCCCTGTGATTGCGCGTGCTAGCTGGGGCTTTTGGGGCTCATATATCGCCATTATTTCCCGAGTCATCCTTGCTGTCTTTTGGTTTGCTATCCAAAATGTCAACGGCGGAAATGCTGTTCGTGTCATGATTGGAGCAATATGGCCAAGCTACTTGCATCTTCCAAATGGTATTCCCGAGTCACAGGGAATCACGACCGGTGGTATGGTCGGGTTTCTGATCTTCTGGTTGATCCAGATTCCGTTCCTCTGCATGCATCCCAACAAGCTGCGCTGGCTATTTACGATAAAATCGATTCTGGTTCCCATCGCTTGGATCGCTATCTTGATATGGGCATTTGTCACTGTGAAAGGCGGTGGTGGCGTATTCGCAAAGCAGGCTCCAACAGTCACCGGGTCCAAGTATAGCTGGCTGTTCTTGGCCAATATGACATCGGTCCTGGGCAATTATTCCACATTATCCGTGAACCAAGTAGGTGACGCGATGCTGCTATACTACCGGCTATAACTATAATGCCAACTATCGCAGATGCTAACCGTCCTCAGTCTGACTTCTCCAGATACTCCCGCGTCAGTCCCCGCTGGCAGCTTCTTTATATCCCTATGCTACCTATTATATTTACTTTCTTCGCCTTTATTGGCATTGCCGCCTCGTCTGCTGGCCAAGTTCACTATAATCTCTCGTCTATCCCATGGGATCCAACAGTTCTGATCAGCTACTGGCCCAACCGCGCGTGTCGCTTTTTCGGCGCAGCGTCCTTCGCACTGGCTTCCCTAGGCGTGAACATTTCCGCCAATTCTCTTTCAGCTGCTAATGATTTCACTGCACTGGCACCACGGTATATCAACATCCGGCGCGGACAGATACTATGCGCCTTGCTGTCGTGGTGTCTTGTTCCCTGGAAAATCCTCTCATCGGCAGGCAACTTCCTTTCTTTTATGTCTGCGTATGCAATCTTCCTTGGTCCTATTGCTGCAGTTATGATGTTCGACTTCTGGGTTGTTAACCGCCGTCGATATGACACCCTGGCTCTATACCAGCCCAACAACCCGACATATCGCTATACATTCTCGATCCCGGGCTTCTCGGGCAAGAGCGTGTCCGGCATGAATTGGCGTGCCGTGTTGTCTTTTATTGTGGGCGTTGCGCCGAATCTTCCCGGTCTGATCAATACTGTGAACTCTCATATCGATGTCGGTGTCGGTGTGCATCCGTTTGAGTTTGGATGGCTATTGGGCTTTGTTGCGACATCCATTTCCTATGTGTTGTTATCGTGGCTGTTTCCTGCGCGGGAGACTCGAATCGACCGTGCTGTTCTGCCTGACGAGATATACGATAGAGGCATAGTGGTGGAAGGAATGGAAGCAGATGACCCAGATAGGAAGGGTGTGGTTCCTGATACACAGGAGAAAGATATGGATTTGGAAAAAGCTGTCTAGACTTTATTTGATATTGATGTGAACTTTCTGTTCCGTACTGAATGGCATGTAGATAGATGTCTATGTTAATATTCAAGTGACTAACTTCAAGAAGTCGACCGCTTATGTGGCCGTTATATCCTTTACAACATAGGGCTTTAAGAATTTGACTATCCATTGGGCTTGAGATTATATGGTAGACTTTATATTTGATCATACTATTGTATCTTTTTCCCGTATTAGTCTTATAGCTAGGAGAATGAAAACAGAGAGCCACATAATATAGAATATATGGAAAAACCATAAACTTATGTGTATGAAATATGGAGCATGTCCTCTTTCATCGCTGGGTCTATTCGACCTATAAACCCGGCCTACTAGGTAGCATATGTATGGCATTGTGATCAATTTCACAGTTGTGTGGAACCGCGAATCCTCTATAGAAACCACCATTTTCCACCAGGCTTCTATATGCAGGCTAAGCGTTTGCACTCATATTCAAGCCCCCAGGAATGGGAAATCTTTCATCCGATCGAGCCGATATTTCATGAAGACCTTGTTAGCCTCCAGCCTAGGTAGGGTCTTAGTCGCTGGTCGAGTTCAAAATTAGTTGCAGATAGACATGAGACTTTTTCCCTGCATATGCTCAAGCACCTCGGGATTAGCATAAAGGTACACAGCTCCTTGCAAAAGCCAGCCTGTAAACAATATGTGCAATATGTGCCATGCACAAGCTCCACTCTATACTTAGAAACCAGGGGGTTAATACCCGCCAGGAATATCCCCACAGCCACACCCACGGTTCACAGCCACACACCGCCACCGTTGACGCCTCAATGACTCACAGCAGAACCATGGATTAGAGTTCCATGGTTGCACGCTCAGACCTGTCATGTGCACATTCTGGAACGGTTGCCTGGGTGGTGTTAGGAATACGAGGGACCGATATCGCTGTTGAGCTGTATATGGATTGACTATCCTATCTGAGGGCGAGAAACCCTCGGGGATGGCAAATATACCAAACCCCAAGATGGATAAGTTGATACAGGTATAACCAGGGCAGACGCCCGCTTTCCCCCCGCCCAAAAGTAACCAGAGTAAATAAAATACCATAACCGTCCCATGCCGACCACACTCCGTTCGCAGCCACAAAAAGTAGATAAAAGAAAGGGAAGAAAAAAAAAAGTGAGAGAACAGATGCACGATGCAAGTAGAAGACACGCCAGTCATCACCACATCGTACACTTCATGGGAATCAAACGCCCAAGTCCCAATACGTACGACCGAGTGCCCGAGAATAGGGGTATGTACAACGGGGTCGGTTCGCCGTAGGGAAAACATAGAACAAAACGACGAAAACGACGGACTTTTTCTTTTTTTGCCTCACAGAAAGGAAATAAGAAAATAAAGAAATCCGCTAATAAATCGCAAGTCAATTCAAGTACTCCGCAACGCGGAGGCTTGGGTTCAACGCGATCTTGCGTGCTTCGCTGCCACAGCAGGCACGTTTCATGCCTGCCGGTCCAGAGACAGGGCCAGTCTGCACGGGGGGAATGGAGGACCCATGTTGAGTCATGAACGAGCGTGGGAAGCGTCCATCAGGCAACACGGAGTGGTCTCCAGAGGCCCCGAGGTTGATCAGATGGCGCACATGGTTTTGGAGCAAAAGATCGTCGGATCCAGTACGTCCACGTTTTCGGCACTGGCGCCGTTCGGGCGTCGCGCCGGAAAGTTCGCAGAGACTCTGAGCAGCTTCGCTCAGGCTGGAATCCAGGGAGAAATTAGATAGGTCTGGGACTGAAGAACCCATGGAACTGGGATATTCAGGAGAGCCGTAGATGCCGACCAGACAAGTCTCATTAATCGGAGACGCAACCGCCCGAGTCTTCCGGGACTCCTTGAGCGAGTTGGTCGTACAGCGCAATGTAGCCTTAACAGCCAGACGAGCTGGCACCGAGCCGGACGTACCCGAGGCATTGGACGAGACTGATGACGACCGCGAAGAGCGGGACGACAGAGTAGAGACGTCCGAAACCATCGAGTCAGGCGACGATGCCGAGGAGGTCGAGCGAGCCAAAGATGACCGACGAGCCGCAGCCGGGTAACCATCGTACGACTGAGTCCGAGGGCAGAACGACAGGGGCGGGCGCTGATCGAGTGTGGATCGCGCCATGCACGCATTCTGCGCCTGAGACATAGCCGAACAAATGGATGGGCGGCGGGGGTTGTAAGCAGCCACACTCGCAGCAGGAGTGCAGGACACTTGAGACTGGGGGGTCATCTGTGGCGTGGGAAGCATCATAGGCCGTGGAATACTAGGCAAAGCCAGGTTGGCAAAATCCATGCGCGGAGTCGGCTCCAGGGTGCGCGGAAGACTCCGAGCGTAAGTCGGAGTTTGTTCGCGCGGCAAGGAGCGCATCGACTCGTTGTTGCTTGGCAGGCTACGAGGCGAGAGGTATTCTGACAGACCGAGATCCATCCCACCCATCGCCGAAACCGGGGTCACGGGCTCTGACTCTACAAAGTCCAGTTCAGGAGTGAGTCTGGGTAGCACAGTCTGCCAGCACTGACCTTTAGCAACCGGGGGTCCACCGGCACCAGGGGTCAGCTTCAAGACCAAATCAGTCCAACGCTGAAACGTTGCCTCGTCGATGTGCAGGCGCCATCCGACAGCCTTAAGGAACATAAGCTCATTCTGGTTAATCTCAAGAGTATTGAGGCCAGAAATCTTGCTCCAGGCACGAGCGGAGTAGTTGCGATCCTGCAAATACTTTGAAGCGAGAATCAGCGCTGCCAAGAACATCCGGCGTCCACACTGCATCGCCCGCAAAGGCGACTGATCCCGAGGCTGCTCCTTAGTGAAGTCATGGGTGGGCACGTGGGACTTGATTTTAATCAAATAATACAAGGCCACCTGCAAGGTACTGTAGCTAGTACGCGAGCGGCGGAGTGTCTCCTGGATAAAAGTGCGGAGAGGAAGAACCCCTTTAGATCCGGTCGCGGCATCACTGCGGGATGCCGCGGCAGAAAGGGGCCAGATAGTCTCAACGATCTGGGATGCGGTGTCTTAAAGGAGGGGGGGTATTATTTAGCCTGGTGTACAAGACGTACTTAAAGAGTCCTTTTTCAAGACTTACCGACGAGGTTGTCGACGAAGTTCACCTTCCGTTCCGACTGTCTTAGCAGACATGGCGGAGGGCGCGCACTAGAGGCGCTAGAAGAATAACTGTTAGTGCGCCGAGGGTGCGTTCGCAGCTCGGATGGCACTACACCGTCCACCTTAGAAGCAGGTCCCTTGGCAAAAGCCCGGGGGCATGCTCCGTTTGTATTTCTTCCCGCCAACTGGCTATTACTCTCATTCTCCCAAATCACGTCAACCGGGTTGGTCGATGTCGATGAGATCGAACTCTGCGAGGAGACGCAATCGAGGGAGAATACAGATGAGGAAGAGGAGGAGGCGGAGGAGGAGACCGAGGATGCGTAGGGGTGAGCGTGATGAGACGCTGTCAATTGAGAGCTTGGGTTTGAGAGGTTCAACCCCAAGACGTCCATCCCTGACATATCCGGAAGTACTGTGGAGTTCATATAGGGCGTTTGTGTGAACAAAAGTTCAAATGAAGACAGCCGGATAAAAGCTGAGATGGTCCGATTTTTGGAACCGTAGTGTCAAGATACCGTTAAACAGGGAACCGGGAACGAGAGCCGAAGAGACAGAAGCCGTCTTTGCGACGAAGGCGACGGCGGACCTTTAAACGTAGAGAGCCAGGTTGATAACCAGACGTAGAAAAATAAGCGGAACCGCCGGGTGTAGCGGTTAAATAGAGGTCAAAGGGGAAACAAATCAACTATAAAAACAAGAATAGGAAAACGTATTTCACGATCCGATCAACCAAGTGCTTCTGATATAACAACCAAAGCAGGGGCACGTGGCAGGATGACTCTTTTTCCGATGAGTGTATTAGATGGAGCCAGAGACGGTGACGATGCGGAGGTCGGTAACAGCAGCACAGGCGATCGGAACGGTTGAATCAATAAGGTACATTTTGAAACGAGTCGTGTGATAGAAAAGGAGTTATATCAAGGCACCCAACGAACCGTGGACAGGCAGAACCACGCTGGTTACTGTCTGTACAAGGCAGTCGTTGAAGCGGCTAGGCAGAGAAGGAGGCGATAGTCGGGGAGGGGGGATGGGGCTGAGGGGAGGCAAAATGGAGATGTTAGAGTCAAATGAGAAGAAAAGAAGAGGGCATTTATGGAACGACTTTACCTATGACTCTTTTTTCTTAAAATCTGTTTTTTTAAGTTGACTAAGAGAGAGGGGGCAAAAAATGAGAAGGGGAAAAGGAAAGTCACACTGTGGCGAGAAGAAGTGGGTGGCGGGTTAGGAAGATACCGGGAGGCGCAGGGACCACACGTATATAGAGAAATATAGAAATATAGAAATAGAATATAGTCAAATATTCTACTTCTTTGTATATAATCTGTATATAATCAGAGGAACATTCTGATAGAGAGATGGGGGGGTGAAGAAAAAAAGGAGCCCGGATGCGGCGAAGAGAGAGTCCGAGATAGGAGGGAAGGGCAGAAGGGTAGGGCCAAAGAGTAGGGCCAAAGGAGAGAGAGAGTGTGTGTGTGTGGTACAACGGTGACTCACGCCTCATCTTTTCTTACTCCGTCCATGTTATTACTATTAGATTGATACTTAGGTACTCTATATTACCTCTATCCTCTATCTTCTATCTATTTTATATCTTATATCTTATATCTTATATCTTCTATATCTATTACCTCTTTAATCTTTATTTTCGTATGATTATCATTTATCTACTCTTAAAAAAAGCCCTATTATCGACAATGGCTTAACCATGCAGTGGCACCTTATATTTGTGTAGCCACTCATAACATGATGAATCTTATTTTAAGAAAAAAATAAATAAATACAAAGATGTAGTAACAAATCAAAAAGAAATGTTTAGAAAAGCTTCGTTATAATACTTAACAATAATCACAATTCATCCAGTCTGAATGAAGGCCCTGTTCAAGTTCCACTGACTCATAAAGCCGCTTGCCACGCTGTCTTCGTACCTTGGCCAATCCACGCGCGGCTGTTAGGCTGTGATCCACTATCATGCCCATTATTCCACGATTATCTCTATTCTGATTGGCTGACGCTGAGATCGGCGTTGCTGGTTGGGGTTGCCTGCAGCCTTCGAGATGGAGCTGGGGAACCTCGGGAGTGAACTCATATGACCTCACGGGAACTTAGGCTGAAAAACAAAGGGCGAAATATTTTACAAGGGTTAGGCTTCAAAGGTGAAATTTGTAGAAACTTCAAAGTATCCGCCTAAAGATCACCACAGGGGCAGCCAGGTGACAAAATATGTAGTAGTAATGTAGTGGGAGTAAAAGACAAATTTGAACACACGATATATCCAGATAGGTCAACTGTGCTGTATATCAAGCTGCACAAGCTATCTACAACTACAATATACAAAGAAGCAAGCACCTCTCGCCAACACCCCTACCTCGGCCTCTGTCCTTGTTAGGACAAAAGTATCAAACAAATCTCATCGATATCCACTCACCGGTGTTATAGTGCAGGGAGCTGACCCGCACCACCACCACCCCATCCTCCACACCGTCCCAAATCCACACACATCGGCCAGTAGCCAGTGGCTGTACAAATGACCACTGCGGAACCCAAAGGCTGATCGACGCTCAACCTCTCCACTCCCTGTACAACAAAAAACTAATAACCGGCACGCGGAGCTCCTTGCTGGCTGAAGGTTCACCGATAACATGATGTCAATCCGGTTATGAAGAGCTAGGAATTCCAGCAGAACCTGTCGCAGCCGCTCCTCATGCTCAGCCATCTGGGCCCAGGTCGTGCTAGGGTCGGAGCCAAAGTACTCCACAACCTGGGGAATATTCCATGTAAGCTTATAATTAGCCGGTGCGAGAGTGAACTTCAGGTCTAGCGTATCTGTGGGCTTAGAGAAAAGTTGCAGGGCCTGGATATCGTCGTGAACGCGTGATGAGACATATAGTTGCGCCAAGTGTGGTCCATACACCTTGTACCAGGAGAATGCCTAGTGTGGAGGGGAAGGAGATTAGCAATGAACCAGTCATGCAAAGGCTTGGGTTGCAATTTTACGTAGAAATCCACATCCAACGCCTTCACGTCGACCTGACGATGCGGAGCTAGAGCCACTCCATCCAACACACAGGAGCGTCTATATAAGTTCGTGTGAGCAAGTGTGTAGAAACCAGTAGATTGTAGAGTTAATCACGCGAGGGTGAACATGAACAACGTCTGCATTCTTTCGGAGGGAACTGATGGTGCCAGTGATATTGGAAGCATGAGGGCATGCTACGAGTTTACAGTCAAGCCCAACCTCTCTACTATGTGAACCTATGGGGAGGCATTGGCCTCGTGGCTATGTTTAGATAGGACCAGTTCATCACCAGGTTGGAATTTAAGCGCCGTAGAGGGATTGTGCAGAAGTTGGGTAGTTGAGATACCAATGCTGACCCATTTCCGGTTTCATGCATTAGCACCTGAAACATTGGCAATTCTTATACTTCGTGGGAAGTAGACGCCATGGATTATAGTGCATATACCTCCTCGGACCCGGTCGCTGGTGGGCCCAGCTACCGCTTTGTGTGCATTATCGTACGTATTAGTCGAAATCTGGGAGACTTTGTAGATGGCTCCGAGCTGGACATTGGTGTTCAGCAGGTAATAACCAGCATATACATGTAGCAATATATAACTAATGGGACCGATTAGACTAACAAGTCGGCCACAGTGTCAAGAACCTGACTTCCACCTATTGTTTAACAATCAGCAAAAATCTCATCTCAAAGCTATCAGGGCTATAAAAATGGAAATTCGTCTCACCAGCATTGCCCATATACAACACTTGCTCCTGCTGCAGCGCAGAGAAGCGAGAGCGAGCTGCCGAAACATCGAGAGTAGTGGCCTTATTGAATATGATCAGATTCGTTTGATATAGCTAGATAATAGATGTACTCTTTCGCGTGAGAATTCCAAGATGCGAAGGATATCTGTCCACTTGATAATTGTCTCGGCCGATGAGAGCAGTGAACCGTGGAGCTGTTGACGGATTTTCTCCAGTCTCAAGCTACGACGGACTTCGATTCCATTCCATCTTGAAGATCTGAATTGGGAGATATGTCGACTCTTCATCATAGAGCTTGCGATCGGCTCGTCTATATGAAAAGAAGGAGTAGGTTGCTTCACTCAAACAACTATCCACATTGCCCACAGTATCATCGCTCCATAAAGCAATAGAAAACTGCATTTTGTTAGACCTATAGACGGACACCTCTCTTTTAACAGATAATACACAGTCCCACATCCTACAAATAGCCATGACATGGAAAACATGAATTAAACGCGAAGATTTTCTTCCATCGGGTATATGTATGAAATCCAACAACAAAACAAGCCCCCGTAAACACACAAGAAAGGAAATTCTGAAAAAAAAAGAGAGAGAAAAGCCACATAAGAGCAGCCACATTCACAATCAAGAATTATAATTCTACTACCGGGAGCGCGAGCCCGCCGCCCCAGACCCTCCACTGGGGGAGGCATCATGCACGACACAAAGCAGGTACTTCCGATCAGGCACGATAACGATTTCATGTTTCTTTGTGCGCATTCGAAGCAGCTTCACTTCCCCGTCCTCGTCTCGATCGACACCCTCGCCGTCCCAGTCTTCCTCACGTGCTGTGCCCGCCTCGTTCCCGTGATCGTAGTTAACATCCCAATGACTGTCGCTGGGGCGCTGCACAGTGGGTATGGGCCGCGATAGCGAGACACCAAGTGCTTCAGCACTGGAGACAAACGCGAAAATATGGGCAGCTAGTGCCTCGGCTTGCGATGGTTGGTAGGGCTGTGAGATGGTGGGCGAAGTAGGGGATGGGTCTGTGGGTTGGGCGGCGGAGAGAGGGTTCGGGTCGGCTGTGGATGGGGTGATGTGTGCGGTGCGAGAGCTTCCGTTTTCTTCGGTCGTATGTGCTAGCTGTCCTGTGCTTTGGATGATGGAGCCGTCTTTGCGGGAGAGAATCAAGGTGGATTGCACGCCCGGGCGCGAGGTGAGGTGCGAGAGCAGCGCGGTGACGTGCTGGGGGACCTGCTGTGTGTGCTTCCGGGGTTGTCAGTGTACCGGAGCGCATTTGGAGGTGAGATTGCACTTACTTGTCCTGAATTCGGCATGATTGGGGGGTCCCGCGGGGAATGTGAAGAGTGTTGGTATGCGGTGTGGAAGGTTATTCTTAGGGGTGGGTTAGACGAGCACTGAGCAGCTCATGTCTTTTCAATTGCTGTTTCCGCGACCTGCTTTCCCTCAGCCAAAATTATTGAAGCACATGGAGTTCAAGAAGTTGACTGCACTTGGGCGTCTCCAAAACAAATGACTAAGCATTTGGATGGACACAAACACATCTATCCATGGATGATAGAGGGAATCTTCCTGCACAGGTCTCTAAGCTCTTCATGTGCTGGCGAAATGACAAATTTTTCAATTGATAATTCCATCTCTATCTTAAAGATCTGCTAAGTAGTTTATATTATATCTGAGAGCTTCGCACGGTGCGCTACGTCGGCCTCGACTCAGAACTATATAGATCTGATTTATTGTTGCTTGTAGCGTTATGTAGCCTAACATTCAGTGTAATAATATCAAATCCAAAAAAAATATTCAAGAGTCAAACAGTATGGTATCATAAAAAAAATAAGCAAAGATAGACAGAACCGGGATATATAAAAGCAGAAGCCAAAAGGATCATCACAAGCAAATAACTGAGTGACATCGTTTAGAGGCAATGAAAACGTGACAAAAATATAAGGAAAGAAAAATAAGGATCGTTATCTATCGTTTGCGGGCAATTCGAGTCCCATTCAGACTGGACTTATCCGATAGCCAACCAGACTCGATGTCTTCGATCATGTTGTCCAGCTGTTTGATATTTGGCCGGGTATTTCGGTAGGTGCTAGAAGTCTCAACCCCACTGTGCTCACTACTACGAGAAGAGCTGACCCAGCTGTCAGGTCGTGATGTATGACGGCCGGGGTATTGATGGGCAAAGGGTGTGTGTAGGGAGCCTGACGACATGTTTGGGTCAAAATTGAGACCATCAAGGGGATTCTTGACTCCAGCGTTGAGCGCCGCCAGAAGAGCAGCCTGTAAAATCTGGTTCTGGCGTTCCAGATTGGCGACCCGGTCCTCGAGGTAGTGATCCATTTGAGGAGCAGGGCGGGCGTGTTGACTGCTTTGAGACTCCCTGGATCTATGGGTTGATTGGGAATATTGTGACTGAGGAGACGAAGTCTTCTCAAGACTGTGGGTGCTGCGGCTTTGGGGTGTCATAGGGCGTGCGGGATTGAGGTAACGAAGTCGAGTGTGGGAGGACATCTGCCGTGGATCCCTTGTCTCGTATGCTCGACGTGTTGGCTGAAGGCCGTGGTGTTTGTCGGCCTCCCGGCGCGAATATTTTGTGTCTATCTCTGGACCAAAGACTTCATCGTCCGATGATGGAAGCGGTGACTCTGGGTGTGACTCGGGGCGACTTTGTTGGTATCTTTCAGGGAAACTCTCATGTCGAAGGCTGCTTCCTGAGCTGTCACTCCGGGATAAGGTCGAACCTCGGTAGTGCCCTGATAGAGGATGCGCCTCCATATCCCTCATCGGTGGCAGAATAGCCGCATTAGGCGCAGTATAGTTGCGTTGGCCAACCATTCGCCCAGGAGGTGGAGGTGGTGGGTGCTGAGGAGGTGGAGCTGAGGGAAGTGATGCAGTGGGTGGAGGCGATGGCAGACCAAACAGAAGGTTGTTCGGACTGACTTGGGAATTGATTTGAAGCCCCTTCAGCACGGCGGGTTTGCCGTTGGACTTTGTAGGGACTGAGTGTCCTAGGACGGGAGAGTCAGCCAAAGGCTGCCCCTCCGAGACCTTTGCGTCACATTGACTTGAAGGGCTTTCAGGGAGTTCTTGCATTCGAGGGATGCGCACGCTTGAAACGCGTCCTTTCGGAGCGCAATGTTCCGGAGTGGGCTGGTAGTGTTCAGAAAGCGAAGCGGTAAACAAGCTTTCCTGGTCATCGGCCATTGACGCTCCAACATCAATGCTACCAAGAGCAGTTGCCGAACGCGAGTCAGGGGCACAATGACTGCCAACAGCGGATTCAATCTCCTGGTTTTTAACCAGTGTCGCCGAAGGAGCATGCAGATCGGAAGGCAGTGGCTCCAAACTAATCGCTCGAACAGAGCGAGCGTCGGTGTCCGGAGTACTCGGCGAGCATTTGGCTTTGGGCAGTGATGGCAGAGACCTTGTAGGCGCCGGGAGAGGAAATGCCTTCAGTGTGCCCAGGGACAACGAGAACGGTCGAATTTTGGTATCATCTTGCGAGGCAGAATCCTCTGGGACTTTTTCTGTAGATGGTGCCACCGAAGAAGAGGTCACACAAGGTGTAAGGGCACCTGAGCACTTTGGTTCTGACTCGCTAGCTGGAACGTCTATGAAACCATCTGATAGTCTTTTTGGCTCATCTAAAACTTCAGCTACGTTGTCAGAAGGTTCAGTTCGTGAGCTAGAGGCCAGCGATGGTGTGGTATCTTCGATCGTTTGATACCGAGGAATTGACGAATTTCTCCATGGGCCCCTGCTAGATTTGCGAGGAGGTGCAACATCAGGGAAAAGCTTCAAGGTAGGCGACAAGGGTTTCACATTGCGAACAGAAGATTGTTCCGACTGCGTTTGCTTTTGACTATCAATGGACGATTTAGACTGTGACTCTGCCCTATCTACACCAACGGGTGCATTAATAGTGGCTCGTGAGACAGGGTCGGCACAGATACTCGACTCTGCAGAACTAGATGGCGGTTGGATTTGTTCATCAATTGACCCGTTCCTATAGGAATGACTGGTTGAAGCCAATAAGGAAGCTGGTCGGGTGATATCCTGAGGGCTGAGGTCTGCCGTAGAACTTGACGTCGGGATAGTTGGCGGAGACTGAGATGGGGTGTGATCAGTCGGCTGATACGGAGGCGGCATAGAATCATCGAAATCAGCGGTGAGTGAGACTGCGACGTCGACCATTGAGCCAAAGTCCTCAAGATCCAGAGAGCCCAAGCGACGTCTTGTTTCAGTTGGTCGCTTGCTGCCATCGACTTTGGCTTGAAGCCATGGCTGTCCAATGTTTTCCACATCTTTCTTTGATTTGGAAAGAGATCGAGAGAGAGACAATGACAAGCTTTCTTTTGATCGCTTTGCCTCCTTTTGTCCCTTCAACTCCTTTAGAGGAGCCGCTGGAATAAGATATCCTCCTCTTGTTAGTGCTTCGATTTGGCGCTGTTGGTCTTCTTGCTTTGACCTGGGCGATGATTCCTTCTTTTGACGTTGAGCAAACTGCAAGAGGCGACGACGCAATGGCTTCAGATCCTGCTTGGGATCTGGTTTCAACTCCGGCTTCGATTCTTTAGGTGAAATAGGAACCGGGAGTGCAGTGGTTGTATCAGGCAGACTCGAAGGTTGAGAGGGAGCGCGAGAGCGGGGTTGAGATTGAAACGGAGGTTGCGATGGAGGTGGGGGTATATTTTGAGTCTGCAAGAATCGAACCATGTCTACTAGGTTTTCATTTCTACCCGCTCTCTCAGCGGTACCTGCTGATCGGGCTTCAGGTCGTGGAGCACTCCCCCCTCGAGGCTTGGGGCCCACCAGAGGTGTGGGTGGTGGCCCGGTCTTGGTGGACGTCATGTTCGTCATGTTGGGGAGCCTGCGTTTTGAGGGAGGATCGGGTCGATAAGTCCGAACGATTGGGCTTGGTGCGACAGCAAAGTCATGCAGTGAATCAGACTGATGCATAGGGAGACGGAGCATCAATTACTGGCTGGTTTTGCAATCTGGCGGTTCTCGGCTGTCGACATACAAATCCAGGGTGCTCAACGGGTAAATCAATAGACAATGCTATACTTCTCTCAAGTTAGAGAGAGAAACCGAGGCATTAGCACGGGAGCAAGACATGCTCACCTGCTCAAAAGGATCAACACAATGGGGCCTGAGTGGTTATATAGACGCGCGAGGAATATGATACGTCGACATAAGTTGACACCACTATATATAGGGGGTGTCGATATGTACAAAGTCGACAAGAGTTGGCAAGTTGGCGGCGTTATGTATGTTGAAAGCGAACAAAATTCGAAACTGCGAGGCGGAAATAGAGAGAGTTTAATAGGAACCCAGATGAGCAGCGTGAGCTATCGTATCCTTACTTAGAGGGGATCCTTGAACTAAGATGCAGGAGTAGTCGGAACCAGGAAAGGCACAGATATATCCAGGTTGAGGCTAAAATGGGTAGTACAAAGCCGAAGGATAGGTCCTGCAGATAATGAAAACGGGTTCATCCAAAGGGATTTGTCCAAGCAAGGCCCTGTGGAGAACCTTTTTCACTCTAGACAACTCTAGCCATCAAACACGCTATGGCACTTGCGATGTATAGTTTGGGATCGGGAAGTCAATATGACACAGCGCTTGTATGGCAAACTCAGTCGTGCTAATGCAGCTGCATGTTGCCGTCTGTGGGATTCGAGTTTTCTTTTTTTTTTTTTTTTTTTCATTGTGTTTATTGTGGTAGGGACAATGCTGGCTAACCACAAACCAATTGTCAATTGAACTGTTCTTTCGTAATTAGCTTTTCTCCTTCTTGTTTCCCTTAAATATAAAATGTAAGGGGGAGGGAGAGAAAACGTCAGGCCGGTACTCCGTATTCCGTACTCCGTGGATATGAGGCATCAAATCCAGCAGAACTTCCAAGCAAAACACCTATTTTAGCGTGATCTTCCTAAGAGTTCAGATCGGGGCTTTGCCGATCCAAAGTTTTTAGGGATCCTCCAGACGGGTAGAGACAGTCGATCATGGCTGATCTTTAACAAAAGTACAAAAGTACAAAAGTACATGTAGAATGGAGGAAATGAGAGGGGTAGATAGCTCACACTCAATTCTTGAACTATTGGAAGTAAATAGGGTGTCAATAACATAATATATTTAAATCATTTGAATGATTTGAATAATATAAATATATTATATAACTATAACATGTTAATATGTTAATATGTTAATATGTCATTATGCACATAAGCACATAGACACATAGGTACAGTACAAATCATAGTAGATCTATCTCCATGAACTAATAATATCACTATTGATCTATACCATTCCTACTCCATATAACCTTGGAAGTAATAAAACAAACGAAAACGACCTAGGGCAATCCTTAAATGTAAGACCCATTCAATTAAAAGATATATGATGTCGGGAATGAATCGTAAATTGAACTTTCATCATCCCTTGCCTTTTGATGTCCCACACATTACCTACATAGGCAGTCCCCCGTATACCATAACTATACGGTTTTCCTGCATTAATCTCCGAAGAAAAAAAAAACGCTCTTCTTCACACATGCAGTGTTGGACTTAATGACCACAGTCTCTTAAGCCCCTCAAAATAAAAATAAAAAGAGAAGTGCCAGACCCACGCTACAAGACATGTCAAGTCTTTTCCCCTCTTTGTCTCAAAAATGTAAAAGAATACCCCACAAGACAAAGAACCCGTAAGCGAATAAGAGACAATATCGGCGAATAAGAGACAGTATCGCGCACATATCACATGTTTTTTTTTTCCCAAGGCCTACTTTTTTAGCCTTTGGGCTGGACTCACTCGGAGATCGTACTATGTTGTACATGTACAACATTTCAATGTGTTACAGCCTGTCCAATAATGGGACTCTCTACATTTAAGGTTTGCCTTCTTAGGGTTTGCGAACAAATTGAAGAGGTCTGTATTCTGAGCAGAATTGCTTAGAAAGGGATTTTTGGTGGATAATGTTAGATTATTTTGCCTGTGGTTTTCTAGCTCTATAGGGATCAATAACTGAAGTCGATGTTCCACAAAAAGATATATGAAACTCCAACTTGAGGCTTTGGGTCGAGGCCATGGTATGGTACTCCGTATATATCTTGCTTTTACCTGCTGCAAGGGCGTAAAGCTCACGACCGTCCCGGCCGAAGGGGCGTACCGATGGAGTCTATTCGGCGGTAATTGCAGTGGTCGCAGGGCGAGACCATCTGCGTAAAGATAGATGCCGTGATATTGATGTCCGAGCTGGCTTGAATGGGATGCGAGGTTCACTGGTGGCTTAATAGGTGAAAGCCCGCAAAAAAAAAAGGCTCTAGGCCCCAGCTTAGGTCAAGGTACCATTCTATTGGATGGTTTTGGTTTTGCTCATAAACCTTGGTTGAACAATTCATGGGCCTGGTCCATAAGCAATCGCTTCTTTTAACACATTGCTCACACCGGATGATGCACGGCCCAGCTCGCCACCTTCCTCCCTGGCGTTCTTAATTCCACGCTCGATTGCTGGCAGGAAACGAGTGGAGAATACGCGGTACCGGTCCTCTCGGGTTTCGTACATTTCCCCTTCCTCGTCGCGCGGCTTCCCAAACAGATTCAGATACGCGAATGGGGTAGATGAGTCCGAGATCATGTGCTGAGCAGTCTGGCAAAGAGGGAACGGCCAGGCAGCACTGTCATCATCATCATCACCAGGCATCTCACTATCGACACCACCGATAGAAGGTTTTCCGATTCCCGCATCCAAAAACATCGCCAGAGCCCCAAGCGTTTTGACCATGGGCTTGCCTTGGTTGCCGGGCTTCCCAAATGAAGCCCGGCTTGAGGACCATCGCGATGATTCCTCAGTGTGCCAGCCCAACACAGATAAGAAGCAGTTGAGTGTTTTGATCCATCCTCCCGCGCAGGCAACTGTTGCTTCCCCCGCTGCCTCGATCATCCATGATAGAATCTCCACAGCAGAACTACGGATGTCTGCTGCAAGATGCGTCATCCCTGCGCGAACGTAGGGGAGGAGTTGCGCCACATGGTCTTCGATATCGCCCGGCGGCAGGGTCCGCAAGAGCTTGAGAAGCTGAGTTCGTACGCTTGTGGTTCCATCGAGGATGAGCGGCAGCAGAGATGGTAGAATGACGCTCACTGGCTGTGGGAGAGGCGAGTTTACTGGTCGAGAGGATATTGTGGTAGTCAAATAAGCGAGCGAGTCACGTCGTTGGCTGTCGGATTTGGCGGAGAGGAGAGATAGGTTATGCGTGAATGTGGCATTGGAGGTTGGGGCGGCAAGGTGGAGGGATTGTTGTGTGAGGACAATGGCTGGTAATTGTGAGCATAACAACACGGCAAGCTGCACAAAAAATGCACATACACTTCGATTTGAAACTGGTATCCGTGTAGTTGTCGGGCTTCGCTTTGGTTTTCCCAACCTTGAGTTTAGGTTTCTGCAGAGCTTAGTGGGTTGAACAAGAAAGATAGATATTGACAATTCTAACCTGGAAGTCCTTTTGCTTATCCTTCTTTCTTTTAGAGCTGGACCCCATAGCTGCGCAAAGTCAATTGATTGTTGAAGATGGATGGCTGTCGGTGATTCTTTTTTTGCTCTCATTATCACACGTGATTTATCAGTGGCTGCCTGAGGCAGATAACTTCCTAAGCGGGAAGTATGTTGTGATTTTCTAGAAAAATAATCTCTCTCTTTAGTGTTATGGATGTTTGCAACTAACTATACCATATTATTTCAGCTCACTATCAAAAACTCAATGTAGACTTCATACAAACAATATTAACATTTCCAAGTATAACTCAATGATGTGAAATCCGCCACGGGATTCATTCGGCATCTATTCGCTAGAAAACTTGGGACGGTTGAAAGTAGTCTATTATTCCCAATACAATGATGAGTGGTTATCCACCAGAACTTGATGAATAATTTGTTAGAATATAGGGATCTGAAATGGAATGGTACAAACTACCCTTCTAATGAATGTATATATGTCACACATAAGATTCCACTCAATAACAACTTCTGCGTAACCAGCCGGCTGGAGACCTTTACCTTTCCCCTTCATAATTTGATTAGCAAGACCAAAAGTATGAAATAACTACTATGATTAGCAACTAACCACGATTCCCTCCTCCAAGGGCCTTAGCCACCGTCTCATGCGCCGACTGCAGTATAGACTTATCCCTCGCCAGCCCATAATCACGCTCTTCTCTCTCACCACCCTGTCCGAATTGCCAGATATTATCCGGGGTATCTGACGAGCGACGAGTCGTCGCCTTCATATCTCCTGCAGAGCGCAATCAGTCTATTGAGCTGGTACTCAAGAAACAAGAAACAACACGGGGTGCAACCCCAGATCAGACGTCATTTGTTGTGCACATAAATCCCATGCGCTATTGCCGCTGGAAATACGCACCGGGTTGGAGCTTTTCAGCTATTTTCTCGCGTGCATTACTGGCAGACTCATAGACGCGGCCGGTGACTCTATCTGTGGTATCCGTTTTGGTAGTGAATTGTTCGGAGGCTTCTGCTATGTGTGAGATGGATTGTGCATAGTTGACAAAATTTTTCACTACTCACCGTCCGTGTCAGACATGTTGCCCTGTTGAAAGGATTCAGTTAGTTTAACCGTGTTAATGTGGACCGGGAAGAGGTTCCCCACTGCCTTTCCAGCTATCTTGATATTAGTTTGATTGGGTGCTTAATACACTGCGATATGACTTGGGCTTGTATGGCATAAAAGCCATTTATTTCGAGGGAGCTCGAGAAGCAGTACCGCCTGACTATTCGTCGACATGACGTGGATTCCAAGTTTGTTTCCCCGGCTTAATGTCCGGGGGTGAAGCTAGTTGTGATGTCATTCTTCGCTCAGCCTTGAGTTGATAATAGGAAATAGCACTTAGGGCTCAATTACACCCAAAGGTGATAAGCTAAATGTTGAGAGGAAAGAAAGGAATTGGAGAAAAACATGATCATATTGAAGTCCAGGTCTAGAAGTAATCATGAAAGGATGTCAAGATTCATTAATCAGAGCCTGCTCAGCAGCGCAAGAAGTCCAATAATAAATGAGTAAAATAATATCAAAAAAAAACAAAGACGGGAGAGAGATGCGCACTTCTGCCCGGCTCCGAGCTGCAAGACAACAAGAGAAACAAGACAGCAAACATAAAAGCAAACATGAACGTGAAAACATAATAAGCAGCTCGGGTCCCGGACAGACGCGGTTGTATCAATCAAATCGACAAAAAAAGCAAAAAATCACACGTGACATATAATAATCAGGAAAGACATGGGAGTAATAAAGGAGCCACAACCGCCGGGGACATAAGTCATGTAACACGTGAGATTATAGTGGTGGCTAGCCTCGTCACACATTGACAAAACTCAACAAAAGAAAAGGATCATGAGATGGAAGCCAACTACAGACTCATTGTTAGCCACTCCCATTCCTGGCTTGCACCCTGCCCACCGGCGATACTGTGGTTCACTGGGTTTGCGGCTGCGGGTGGTGCCATTGCCGGGGCTAATGGCACGACCTTGGACCGGCTCGCGGGAGCAGCTGACTTAGGGCTATCGTCTGCGTCAGGATCGGATCCAGTTGGTGCCTTTTCAAGTCTGCGCTGCCGTCTGGGTGCCACTTGCACACCAGCACGGGCCTGAGCGACGCCAGCCGGTGGACCGGACTTGGGCGGGGCAGCGGCAATTGGCACAACACCGGGTTTCCCCAATGTGCTGGATCCATTGATTGAGGGTGGCGACTCAGAAGTGTTCATGCGGGATGAAATCGATGTAGATGGGGCATGTTGAATGGAGTTTTTGCGGGAAGATTTCTTAGATGATCGGGAAGTGCCAACAGCAAGGGTGTTGGCGCTGCTACGGTTTCGCTTCTTGATCACATCAGTCTTGAGAGAAAGTGGCCGCACAACGCCATGGAGTTTCAGGAACAGGCCACATGCATTGCAAAGAGGCTGGCCTTCTGGATTACGTCTCCAGAGAGGGGTGGTCTGGGTGAAACAGTTGGTACAGGTGGTCGGGCCCGCGTTCGGGTCACCGTTTTTCGACCCACCAGGGCTGCCTGGTCGGGACGGCACAGCACTGCTCAGACCGGACTCTGGAGGGGTGCTTGGCGAGGGGTGGTTTGTCGGAGGCCCGCTAGCCGAGCCATTCAAGCTCTGACGGAGCAGTGCAGCAGCATTGGGGGTTGATGCTGTGCGAGGAACCTTCCCGTAGCGGCGAGGATCCTGGTTTTGGTTGCGAACCTCGCTGACCGAAGCAGCGGATCCGTGCGCACGGCCAAGAATGCCTCCCTGGTTCCATTCAGATGGGCCATCTATCATATCTGTGGATCCTATCGTAACATGCTTGCGGTGCTGAGCATTGAAGCCTGGTAGCGACTGGATTGATCCGGGGAAACCCCCGTCCCAATGAAGTCCGGCGCTCATATCACCAGACTCATCCAGAGAGGCAAAGTCATTTGGCATGGTAATGCCTCCGCGTTCACCAAAGTTGCCATCGTCATCCTCATTGTCTGAATCCCCACCAAAGGTAAACATGCTACTGGCAGGCGCCGTTGTGGAGAACTCGCCGTGCCCAAGCACTTGTGACGGGTTGATATGCTGCGGTTGTGGCACCGAAAATCCGGATGCATGAGTTGTTGGTGGCCCTGTAACTGCGCTCCCTGAGTGAGATTCGCCGTTGGACATGTTGTACATATAACGTGGCTGCAGCGATGCAGACAGGTTCGACTGGCGCTGAATATAATTAGGAATGCGGCGCTGAGTGTGAGATTCAGCGGAGGGCGCATCAGAAAAGAATATCGACTGCTCCCCTTCATAGATCGGTTGCGGAGTCGACACAGTAGATTGATAGCCAGAAGGCGGGGGCGAGAAGAACTCGGTTGAGTTAAGCGATGAGGCGAGCGGCGTCTGGGCATATAGGCTGGAGAAAGGATTTCCTGCAGTCATTGGGGAGTCTGACGGCGAAAAATGGAAATTTTGCTGATAAGGCCCGGCCGAATGGATACCGTGATCTTCGCTGATGCCATATGTATCCAACCCATATGGAATGTTAGAGTGCGTGTGGTGGTGCTGAGGTCTCCGCGGGCCCACCGTGCCATTGCCGGAAAGACCAAAGGCAGAAGGTGGATGATCGAGGGAATAATCTGGCAGTGCGGCTGAGAGCTCCGAGTGCTGCGCCATCATGGCGTTGGACACCGGGGGAACCTGGGGAGAGGCCTCAGCAGGCCGCTTCCGGGTTGGAACAGTGAGACCGGTGAAGAACTGCCGCTCGTCGACGCTCGTTTTGCGCACCCGACGGGCCACGTATCCAAACTCGGAGTTTGTTCGTTGATCCTGAGGTGGGTGGGGGAATGAGGCGGCAGCCGACGAATCCGTTATTGAATGGTCCTTGCGCGATTTAATAGGAATTGATCCAGTCGGCGTTGCTGTGAAGTTTCGATCGATAGGAGGCTGCGAGGAGTGTTCGGCGGGCGAATCAAAGGGAACGATGAAGTCATCCAGATTCATTGGATCTGAAGTGCCATCAAGGTTCATATCGTTCGAATGATCGGGACCAGTTGGCGACACTTGGTCGGACAAGCGTATCTGCGCGGTGCCGTTCTGTGTCGGGCTTAGAGTCTCCGAGGCACTGTTCGGACATCAGTAAATCAGCTATGTGCTTTGAAATTCGGAGGAGTGTTTCTTACCGAGCCTGTTGCTCCCGTTCCTTACGCTTGAGGTTCATTGCCATCATTCGCCAGGTCAGATTCTCCATACGCTCTTGGTTGGGCAACTGAGATTTCGTCCTTGTATAGAGTTTCCAAATCTGAGCAGCTAGCGGATCTTTCCTTTGCATCTCATCAGGGCTCTCACCACGCGATGCACCGTTCGTCCATTCGGGAAAGATAGAGTTTCCGAGGACACCATCATTGGCGGTGGAGGAACCAGAGGGACTGAATGGAGTGTCGAAGGAGAAGTCGTCGGACATCATATGAGAATCGGCGTCGAAGTTGGGGAAGGCCATAGGCTGGGACGGCCGGGCTCCCCCGTGCCCTCCATGATGTATCCCCTCCATAATCTCCGATGGAGAGGGTTTCGATGAGAGGGGAGAAGTAATTCAAATAAAGGCGACTGCAGTGGGGGGAGGGGATGAACGGCAAAAAGGTGGGTTGAATTGAAATTCCCCCGTACCCGCCGTAAACGAGACCCTTGCCGGAAGTTGATGATCGAATGCAGCCAAGCGAGAGACGATTGGCAGGATTCAGCCAACGACCAGGGTCTGTCAACGCAAAACGCCTATTAGCACGGAGCGGATCTTATGATAATAATAATATGATAATGAGATAATTAAGCTGACAACTGGGACGAAAGGAACGCACGATGGATCTGGAGACCACCACCCAGCCTCGACGCCTCTTGGGATTTCCTGATGAGTCGTGGAGGGGGGGCTAGACCCTCCAGACGCTCGTGCCCCGGGAAGATCTATCTTTTGAAGGAAGAAAAAAAAATCCTCCTTAGTTATGAGAAAAGGAAAGATGAGAATAAAGTGGCAGAGATGAAAGTTGAAAGATGGAGAGGAGAGAAGGGAATTGTGTGGGAACGGGGAAACGGAGGACGGTGCCGACCACGCAATGACAATAACCAAGTAGAAGTTAGAATCAAAGATGCACTCTGTAATTGTATATTCAAAAGAAAATAAAGCCACAAAGAAAAAGAGGGAAAGTAGAACAATATGATGTCTACAGTCTAGAGGTGACTCTGAACAAGAAGGGTGTAATTTATGTAATCTATATGTAACTAGGCGTATTGGTATTTCTCTTGTCACGGGGAAATGACCGATTTACGGCGCTTCGCTCGATTCCCAAGATTTATGTGCCACTCCCGTCTGCTTTAAAGCCGATTACTTTTTTTTTATTTGCTTTTTTTGTCTTTATTTTACTTTATGCATGGTACCACATATGTAGACTATTTGGACTTTTTCTCCCCTCCTCCAATCAAACTTGTTCTAAGAGACAGAATACTTGGGTATCATCGGATCTAGAAGGTCATCCTTTCTTTCTCTGCATACTCGCACGGCCCCGGTTTTTTCTTTTGTTTAAAACATATATCATATTGTTTGCCATTGGTATTGTTTTCAAGTATACAGCATAGATGTGATCGGCATCTCAAATAATCATCGGCCCGAGTGATAGCAAGCTCCGTACTAAAGTTGAAACTAATGTGCCTCGCCCGGTCCTGTGAGTCGGGGCCGGTCTAAACGCAGGTACTATCAATACTTACGGCTAATTAGAAACAGCCCGACAAGCTTGAGAAGCCAGATCATGGCACCTCCCAAAGACATCCTGTACCTTAGCGTCTCCGGAGCGAGTCCAGATGCAGGCTAAGTGGGTACTGTTCGTTAAGGGTGGAGTACACCTCCCGGTCCAGTCAAAGATCTCATGGGATGAAAACGAACAAAGGCATCCATCTCGTCTCGAGATCTGGATGGCTTGTGCTCTGAGACATTTCAGATCAATGAAAAGGCTCTCCATGAACTATATGTGAAGAGATCGCAATGAGAAAATGCACAATCAGATGTATTGATATTCAATTTTATAGTCCATGCTCTTAGCGCAGCGGGGCGGAATGATAGTGAACCGAGCAACGAATGGATCCTCAAAAGATAAGGAACGTTCTATAGGTCTTTTGTTTTTTTTGCTTTCCTGGTTCGAGAGAAGAAAAAAAGGAATTCTTGTGTTTTTCACAGCTTAAATAGATGCTGCTATATATCGCATATATTCAAAAAAAAAAAAAAAAAAAAAAACTAGACGATTACATAGAACATAGAACCAGCAACAGAAATCGCCTCACTATAATCATATAGGAACGGGAGTGTAGACTCACCGAGAGGCTCAGAAAGAGATTCCTATATTACCCGATAACGGTACCACCCGTGTATGGGGGACATATACAGGACGGCCTGTCACGGAATTTCCACGATATTTTTGTTCCAAACGAGGTTAAAGTACCAAGTGAAAAGGGCAACCGACAACCTCGCAAATCAACGTTCGTGGGCGCATCTGCCACCTTCGCGGGGCTTCTTGAGGTAGACTTCCGTACCGGTTAATATCCCTGCTTGCTTCATCTCTTTTCGAAAGTTTGCCACTGGGCGCGGCACTAAGGCGGGGTTAGGGAACAACTCCGGCCACTGTCATGAATTTAGAGTCGTAGTCGATCCCAAGATGCCGTGTCATTTTGATATCAATTGTCCCCGACAGCCTGGTCGACTCATGTGGGGACGGGACCCAGATCGGGATACGGAACAGGCACGCGAGGCATAAACGACCTCGGGGATGCTTCCTCCTCCAATAACGCCCTGGGAGTAATCAGCTGCCATATGGCATGGAGTCCTGGAGACGGGTTTATTTTTTGGCCCCACGACCCACCACAAGTCGGGGAATCCGAGATAAGAGGTGATAGGAATGTAATTAGAATGTAATTAACCATGGTCATCCTAACAGAATGCAGATCAGTGGAACTTTTGACCTTATCTCTTTGTTAGTAGAAAGTACATGACCTGGAGGTCATACGTGTTGTCTAATCATATTGTCAAATCTATTTTCGATCAGGGATATAAGTGGGGGAAATCACTGTCTGTCTCAGGCACCCGGATAAACCCGAATATGTATGTCGCGGGGGCGAGAGCACAGGGCAATCATTACCCTCGAGGCACAGGAGAGGTGGGCCGTGGCGTCCTGCACGTTCAGCCCGCGACGCCAATCTGACTGGTACTTTGGTCTTCTCCCACAGGAGTGCAGTGAGGGGTTGGAGGGTGGTTTTTTTTTCTATGCGGTTCTTGCGGTTACGCGAGAAAATCGTTAAAAGGTCGAGGCATTTGACTGATTTCATATGAAGAAGCGTTTGCCTAGGGGGCGAAGAGCGATACTGCGCATATGTAACGAAACCAATCATTGATTCCTTCTTGGGTGAATTGAGTTGACATAGGTGACATATTTGACATGTTTGACATATTTGACCAGGTTGACCGAGTTGGCACCGAAGTGAAGCCGAAGTCAAAAGGAAACACCAGGGACAATGCACTATATATATACGTTGCACTCACGCAATCCAAGAAAACTGACGCCTTGCCGTGTGGTTATCCACCAAGACCGTTTCGATAAGACGTGACGCTACCTAAAGGGCCAAACAATGTGCTCACTGATATCGCAACCAACAGGGAGAATCCCAGGTATCTCCAACGAAAATCCAACGTGCAGAGAGAGATAAGACCCCTGCCTGACACAATAATGCATCATCATTGGATCCATCACCCACACCGCCATCACACTACAACTCTACTATCTCCAGATTTCAACCCCAGAGTTTTCGTTCCCATCGGATCTCCGGGGGATCCTCCAAGGCGGATCCCGAGGCGTCAATTCCTATGTTGTAAATGGACAATGGACCCTTATCTCCTGCATCTTCTAGGGTTAGCTCTTCCAAGGTTATGTGAGAGATAAAGATGACGATATCTCTGATGTGACTGATCTTCGAAAATTTCTGATTACATCTCGCACAGATATGGGAACGACCAGATTATTGGTGCAATCAGAGATATCAACCCTGACGCGACACCCTCAGTAGATCACGCAACAGAAAATCGAAGATTACAATCTCCTTGGAGTAAACCGGATGCTCCGGTTTATCTTGCCAATCTCTCCTTCATTCTATCTTCATGCAAGAGCCCTATCATGTCGGATTCGGGAGGTCATTGATGTGCAAATCACTACTGGCTATTTTTTTTATCAGAACCTCTCGCGGTTTTCTATCTGTTTATTATCTATCTGCCTATATGTGTCAAGGAGTTTGTTATCACGAAATCATATCCCCTCGAGTCCGGAGTCAATTGCTATTTATGTTCGTGTATCCAGGGACATAAACTGCCCTCACAGCTCCAATACTTTTAACGAGTATCGGGTATTTGATTGGCTTCTCTCAACGAACCAATTGCCTGGCTCGACTTTGGTGTAAGTTTCCAGTTTGGGAACAGGTCAGGACCTGGAATTTTTCGCAACGCTCTATTGGTCCGGGATCCTTCCCCTTGTTCACTTCTTTGCATGTGAGCTATTATGCATCCCTCACTCTCAGCTTTGTCTCAGCTTCGCTACAACTATTCGACGCAAGCAAGAGTACGATTTTTTGTATGGAGTACTCCGTGCTACTATTGTGTGACCTACAATTAGCCCTTAACAAAGCAAGGGTGCACCGTACATGTACGGTTCTGTAAGCAGGGAACAAGAAACTCATATTGTATTTACAGTTAGGGCTCTTATAGTACATTGAGGATAGAAAAATATAAACTCTGGAGAGACGGCCGAGGTATTCTAAAAAAAAGATAGATATGCAATGCAGTCATTGTGCAATATGTATAAATGAAGTGTTTCCAGCATAAATTAGCCACGTGCCTTCTAGAGATAAGATCGTAGCCCCCAGGAGCAGAGGAACAGAACGAGGTGATCGAGATCACTCCAATTTATGGTTGCAATATGGTATAGTAACCTTTCAATCGTTATTCTATCTTAGTCGAGCCATTCCTGCATGCAGGAGTTTCATCTTCCTAATGACACAAAAGCAACAGAGATGAGGAGGGTATCATGTATTGACGAAATATTAACGAGATAACACATAAAAATCTTCCATGAGAATAGAGGGGAATGAATAGAAAAGAAAGTCTATAAGGGTGACCCAAAGAAAAGCTCCAATATATGAGGTGAAATGACACTCCAGTCCAGACAACCACCGACCAGAAAGAACCCCTCCTCCCGAATACAACCAGGGGAGAAATGCCACCAAATGGGATAGAGAAAAGCACGCAAAAGCAGACTATGTTTAAAAAGAACCCGAAGAGATGGAGGGAAAATGAAGAGGTGGGACTATGCCACGACAGAAAAGGAAAATACAAGAAACAATGGGAAAGAAAAGCCACCCGAAAACCCTTGCGCCCGCTAATGACCAGCTGCAAAGCAGACCTGCCACGGTATATGAGGATGAGGTGAAAATATAGAAAATAAAATGCCAATTGGGGGTGAAAGGTATGTGCATGTCCCTCGGGGTATTAGAAATGAAACAGGCCGTCTAGGAATGTGATGTGCAACGTGGTAAAGCTCGGACTCGAAGAAATGCGAAAAGGGCAAGCGTGGCAGGGGTAGATAGAATATGGCTAACAAATCAAAGAAAGGGTTCATTGATTCGGTGACCGTGATGGGCCTCCAGGGTGTCCCATTGGAGCAGGATTAGGCGGGTATTGTGGAACTGCGTCACTGGGGTACATGGGATATGGAACAACACTCATTCCAGACATGGCACTCATATCCTGCCATTGCGGGTAGTTCATTCCTGGTGGGTATGAGACTGACCCTGGAGTATGCATCTCAGGTGTGCCTGGCGATCCCATGGCACTCGTGGCGGAGAGGGATTGTGCGGGTGTGGTCATTCTCCGTTTGAGCTCTGGGGGCATTTGTGAGTGAAATTGATTAGGGTATGATGAGCCCATTTCCTGGCCAGGGTAGCTCATTGTTCGTGGTGGTGGCGGGACGTGCCAAAGTGTCCCGTCTGGCTGCATAGCGTATGCTGTCTGGCCCATAGGCTGCGCTGGGCCTCCCATTGAAGATGCTGCGGATATCGGCGAAGTGGGTGACAGGCCGGAGTGTATGCTTCCGGGATTCCATAAGTTGGGTGACATATTCATCATCTGGCCCTTTCCGGCTACCATCGTGTTCAACAGCTGGGGGTCCGCCATTGTCGTAAATTCGTCCCACACCACCCCGGTGTCCATCGGTTGATGTCCAGCAAAGTCTCCTGGTCCCATGGGTCGATCTAATTCGGATCAATCGGTCAACGAATGCGTCTGGATTGCAACGCAGAGACGATTATCTAAACGTACCTGGAGTTAGACTCATGTTGGTTTGGACCATTCCGACATTGTACGTTGACATGTCCTGCGCGGACGAGGTGTTCATTGGCATAGCCTGGTATGGGTAGAAAGTCTCGGCGGGGTCGGCCATCAAATTAGTCGGAGAGGAAGCAATTGGTGTGGTGTTTGAGCGCTCGGTTGAGGGTGTCTCCAATCTTGAATTTGGTCGTGACTTCTTTTCAATCGGTGGTTGCTGGTCCACTGGGAAGAACTGACAGTCCTTTCGCAATCGAATGCAGTTTTCACATCGTCCTTCCGTGTCATCTGGCGCTACAAGACATCGGATCTTTCGTCGTCGGCAGTGCACTGTACGAGTATAAGTAACATGGTCACATGCGAATACCCCATTCTCGAAAGAAGGGTTTGTCGATTTCCTCCTGATCGACACTTCGCACTGCGAAAATGACGGAGGGAGAAAGGCGACAAGGAAAAGGGCGATAGGTGCTCAGGATTTATTACTGACCGCATGCGACGGAGGTTCGATGATATCCTAACTTATTGCGTTTCTTATCATTTGCGTCCATGGCGCTTTGTGAGTTTGCTGTTGATGCCATCTGGTCGACGGCTATGGGCATAGCTCCCACGAGCACGGTTCTGTCGCTGTGTCGATCGAAGGTGCATTAAAAGCCCTAGCGAAGCGAAATGTGTGCTTTGTGAAGCAGCCGGCTGAGAGTACCTCGAGGCGTGATCAAAGGGGAATGCGACAGGAATCCGCGCAAGGCCATACAGACACTGCAGAGTGAATCTGACCGAGGAGTGCCTCCAGAGGATGATGCTGCTTCAATTCTAAGGTTCTGTTCCACATACGCCGCACTAGACCAGGTATGATATTGCGCGCGTTTCAGAGCGAAGATGTTGGGAGTATGTTAGGGCCCGCCGTGTATCCCAAAGTACAGAGGTGATCTTGCAATGGAATAGTTGAGGATAGATTGGATTCCAGGTTCGGAGTCCCCAAATTTCCAAGTTCAGTAATTGCGAATTAATCAATGGTAATTATAGTAAAGTGTTCGTGGAGTGCCGGGGATTTGGACGGGGTTAGGGCCTAGTAGTTTATTGTGGCCCAGTTTGAGACCGAGGAAGAAACCACACTAGGGGGATAAGTCAAACGATCATAACCAATAAGAGATTAGTAACAAAAGGGAGAAGGAAAAAAAGAAATAAAAATAGGGTATTCAAAGGAGCGAATATGAAGTGAACGATGTGAAGAGAAGAAGAGCAGATCGAAGATGGTAGGTATAGTGCAACAGGTAGAAGCTAATCGCGGGGTGAAACGCCCAAAGGTCTTTTTTTTTTTTTTTTTTGTTTTTTTTTTTGAGAGAGAGTTTTTTTTTTGGAGATTTTTGATTTAATTTAATTTTCACAGGTATGTATATCACGCCGTACGTGGAACAAGGTGGCTCTCATACCAACTAAGACTAACACGGATGTATCGACTTAGCCCAAATCAACTGCAGGTCATTGTCAATAGATGATTAGTTCAGGGGTCCGCGGACAACTTCCTTAATGCTCTAGATTTACTACGTAGTGTATCGCAGACTTTTACCGGCGCTTGGATGAAGAGAGTATTTCTTGTGTTCTACAAAGTTTTCCCTTTTTTTCCCGTCATCTCTTTTTACTCTACGTAGTTCGATTTTCTTTAAATCCTGCTACTATCAGATTGGTCCTTGGTTGATTAAGTAACTTGTCAACGCCCCTGAGTGCGTACTATAGACCCGGTTCTTCAAATGAAGCAGAGACGAGGAACCATGGTCTGGGAGCCTTGACAACAGTGGGGATATGTGGATGTTGTATGGTGGCCACGCTCAAAGTACGGAGTATACAATACCAGTTAAGCTTAGAGCCAACAAGAATACCTGTCAATCATCGATGAACAAGGGAATATTTCCTTCAAGTCCCAAATAAGTGATTGGTGACGCGAGCTTAGGTCGGTACTCAGAACCAATAGGCTTGTTCATTTGAGGGTCCATCAAAAAGAACCTTCTGTGTCTGGTCATTTCAGAGGATGATCCCTATAAAGCTAGAGGGCTTCTCGAAGGGGAGCTGTGCAGCTTGATTTGAGGGATATTGACCACATGGCCTTCTGGAAGCCTAGAAATTCCACTCTCCAATGTTTCTACTCCGTAACATTATATGAGCTGAAACGAACCATCGGTTAATTTGCGCTAAAAACAGATTCAGGGTCCACGGTCGATGTGTGTCAGATTATTTTTTATTGTCTTAAATCCTTTTCATGCTCCGTACTCCGTAGTTTGTTCAATAACGTTTTAGTTTTTCTAAAAAAGAAATCATAAACCTGTGGTTTTGCCCCTTTTCCAGTAGCTTTTAATCCCTATTTGGCTGCCTCTTTTTATCCCTCAAAAAAAAAAAAAAGAAAAGAAAAAGGAAGAAAAGACCGTCAAAATATCCCATGGAGATAGTGGACCAATCACTAACCACGGACCTTTCTTCATGGATCCAACCACAATGTAACTCTGTACGGAGTACGGAGTAGTACCTTGGATGTACCTTGGATGTACCTTGGATGTACCTTAGATGTACCTTGGACGAGAAAGTCTTGACTCCGGTTGTACCTAATTATACATCCAATTCTAATAAATTCTAATAGGATAATCTCTCTGTTTCAACGTTTATCATGGCGTATCTGGGGACAATTTCTAGAAACACATACGTGGCCCTTAAGATTTGATTCTATTTAATAAAATAATATATAGCATTGGAGTGTACGGAGTACTTTGAAAACCAATCGGTAGACATAAATCTGCATCTACACAGCCCTGAACTACACTCAAGGAGGATAACCGTCCGAAAGCCTTAAGGAGACTGCAAATAATAAAATATATATGATAGTACAACATGGGTAACATAATGCGAAATGCAAGCGATCTCACAATCTCTGCGTGGGGCAAGTCAAGGTTTAATTAAGGATCGTCTTGACTGTGGTAGCGCGTTACAGGTTAGTCTTGGCATTCGTATGGGGCTCATCTCGGGGGTTTTTCCTTCTGTCTCAGCTTCCATGGAGACTCATGGAATAGAAGGTTCTCTTCCGTTAAATGGAGAAATCACGGGGAATTGATGCTTATATTACTCCGTGTAAAGTATAATGTACCTGTTCCGAGAGATGAGAGAGAGAGGGGAGAGAGAGAAAAGGGGGTGGCTATTGCCACCAGTTAAACTGAAGAGGAAAACGTGTCAAACCTGTGGCTTGGGAAATACTCTTCTGTTACGAAGTAAGTGGACTGGATTGGACGATCTTCATACGGTTGTATGGTGTATCACGTCAATAAATCCCCTCAAGGCCAATAAACGCCACCGATCACCATACTCCGTATACCCTCGTGCTCTCCAAGCCACTTTACAACAAACTGTGTGAAACATACCAGGAGAGTCTAATAGAATGTAGAATATATGTTGTACCTTCGAGCTTTTTGAGTCTAAGAGGATGGTTCCATCGCCATTTTGCAAAGAAAACCGGCACATTGTACATATTGTCCACGCGCTGGCCCCGCAACTTAACACACTCTGGTCGAAGATCGACGAGCACGGGTCTTGAGAAATGGGCAAGAGCCGATACTACTGGGTCTCACAATAGAGACTCTTTGGAGTTGAGGTATGTGTTTAGCTGAACAATCAGCACATGTATCGTGACGCGGCGCATGTTGAATGCGATAGATCTAGTAGTGCGAGTTAAGCGACCCCGAGACCATAGAACCAATATGTGTACGAGGGTACATAGTATGTTGTACACAACATGAACATTTACGGTGTACATGTAGCAGAAAGGCCAGTAAGCGGGTTCGCTTGAACAATTAGGTTAACCCCCGGGCGTCGTGTCATTGTCGATCAACCAATTGTCTAAGCTGAAACAAGGGTCCAGTCCAGGGCTGAGCCAGATCTGGTTAATCTTAGCCAAGAATACTCCGTACACTTATGTGGATAGATAAGAAGAATCTTTGTATTCTAAAATGTTGCTTGACCACGTCTATACTAGTGTAGTTAGACACATAGTTAATATTGTGGTTGGATTGTACAATTCCAGAAATGCTCCTATTCCCTTCTGGGATTAGTAGCCAAACCCCCTGCCAAAACCCCAACTGCCGGGCTCCGCAGTGGTGCAGGTATGCCCTATTCATTCTTTGGGTAACTGCTTATCCGATGGGGGTGGTTTTTTTTTTTTTTTTTTTTCCTCTCTACTAGGATGGTCTGTCGCGTGGCATATCTTCGGGGTTGATGCTATTTTGGAATGTCTACTCCGTTGGCTCTACATCCCTCAGGATGGACTCGGTACCATGGCTTAATTTGCCTAAAAGACTCCCTATGCATAATTTACATGTTAAGATGATATTATCTAACATGTATAGGAGAAAGAACTATGTAGATGAGGATGTGATATGATCTAAGAATGCAATATAATACAGTTAGGGTTATACCTCTCACCCGGAAGTATACTTCTACAATATATATAGTAACAGAACTCCGTACAACGTATACGGAGACCATAAATTGCATGAGATCGGAGATCTGCCTGTGGGCCAGCAATGCAGGGACCTTACTGGTCTCTCAGCTTTTGTCCGGCTGTTTCACCATGCTCGGGGCCCTTGACTCCATTCGGTCGTTGGCTTCCTCAAGGGGGAGGAGGGTCACCCTTTTTAACCTGCAACCTGCCTTACGCGTCCTCCCAAGAAAAACCCATTCTTCTCTCCATTTTGCCCCTATCACGATTTGCGCCGTTTTTATTTTATTATTATTATTATTATTATTATTTTGGGTTTTCAGCTGAAGGAGAAGAGGAAGGTGGTATTCACTATTTTCTAATTGGTGTTCTCCGATGACACGAAGGGCAATCCCCCCGGGTCTCGATAGGCTCTCTCTCCCCCACGGCTTCTCCGAAGAAAAAGCCGTTAAAGCCACCAAAGGCTTTTCCAGTCCCAAAAAGGGGCCAATATCCGCAGACTTTTGTTGTATTCATACTCCGTATATCATACTCAATCATGGAAACAATGCCCCGGTTTGCGCGATTATGGCCTTTCGTATTTCGGGCTCTCTTACTCAATTTAGACCCCGAACTCGGCCTCTAGAAATAGCAGCTTGCGACACCAATTCTATTCCTTTGCAAGATACCACCTCATTCGCTTACACGTACCACAACCATTACATCAATAGCTCTCGCTTGCCTTATTGAACACGCGACACAACTTGTCACACGAGTTCCCCCGGACCGACTTATGATCGCATGGCACCCAACAGCAGCACACCAGGCCCGAGCGAACGTTTCCCTTTCTCGGGTGCCCCGTGCATCGATGACGATAATCTCTGGGCCTTGCGACGATGTCGACGATATCGATTGCGGTGCCCGGGTAGAGGAAAGGGAGTCCAACGAAACATACTTGTATCGATAAGAGCGGTGCAGAGGATGGCCCGGTAGACGTGTGTACTTGGACACGAGTCTCGTAGGCTGTTGGGTTTCATTGTTCTCGCGGTTGGATGACCTGTGAGAGACGACCCCCAACGGTGGACAGCACTCATGTGCAGAGATAAAGCGCACATTATACTTGAGGGGGAAACAAACCGTATTTGAAAATCCAGCAACATCTGCGTCTTCGATCAAGAATGACATGGATGCCTCAGCAAGTGTAATACCGTTGCTATTGGGAGGCCCGTAATCATTGACTGACAGGGTCAACCCTTCGATATTGACACTGGGTGTTGCACTTGGCTTTGGATTCTCCGTTGGGAGTGTAAAGGCCTCTGCCGTGATGTCTCCCATGCCTAGCGGTGTCGATTCTATCACAATCTTGGCTCCCTCTTTGATCCGAGGCCTGCTCGAGATCTGCGGAACCTCTTCAACTAAGAGTTCAAGCCATCCGCACTTGAATATTTCCCGCGTAATTGCATCGTGGGGCATCACGTCGCTGCTGATCCATCCCATGCACGTCTTAGCTCCCTTTGAACTAGACAAGACACGTCCGACAACGCATGCTTTACTCCACCAACTCCGTTCGCCGTAGACGAACCCTCCATAGAGGTTGGCAATTGAGCCCAGTTGATCCAATGCATCTGCGTCGTTCTCAAGCAGTGTCGCCATGAGAAGGTGACTAATCGCCTCCCCAGGTATCACGAACCCGGAGAGCAAGGAGCGCGAGATCCAGCCTAAGCTTTTAGACTGTCGATCACCGGAGCTATAAAGCTTGACGCGTCGCCGGCAGGGATCCCGTGTGTACATGTCCTCCTTGGCCAGTAACATCTCCTTGGAAATTTCTTCCTTTCCCCATCTGTCATCCACGGCTAAAACTGGCAGAACTGGCTTGTTAGGGTCTCCAAGTTTGAGCTCCATAGTAGCTTTCAGTGCAGCCAATCTTGGCCATCCAATGTTTTCTGCAAAGACATACAGACCCTCCAGCTGCTGTCGAACGTGTGAAGATCTCAGTTCACAGTCCCAGGCAGACTGTAGATCCGCAACAGGGGACGAGCTATGCCGAGTGATGCTTTCCAGCAGTGAAAAACGACGGCTTTTTTCATGCGACTTGGTGGCTGGGGGGTTTGACCGTGAGGCACCCGGAGATGTCCCTGATTGTGGTGACGGGCAAGTGATATCAAGACTGTTGAGGAACCGGCGCACAACAACCAGATCCCAGTTCAGCTTGCCTTCTCGCAATTTCTCGAATTGTACAAGCTCATGTATCGTGATATGACCACCGTGCGGATCATACAACATGCCAACTCGAACGAACGCATCCAAGCGAAGAAGCAATTCAGCAGAGAGGAGCAGCTGGATCAATAGCCACTTTCGCTCCATCCCAGACTTGATTAAAACATCCCGCGGCGCTTTCTCATTACTTGAATTAGGATCTAGACAGTCCCCATCGCCATGCAAGGACACCTCCCATAAGACCTGCCCGGCCCGAAGGCGCCATTCGGGGAGACTGAAATTGATCCATGCTCCGGGGGTGGCCAGCACGATTGCCAAAGTCTTGATCTGGGATTTGACGCTTTCTGGATCACTCTCTATGATGTCGGTAGGTGGAGGGCGAGGGTAAAGAAATTGTTTGTGTAAACTGTCATGCAACTCGCGCGGGCTTTCAATATCCAGAATTGTCTTCGTGGATCCCTCTGTGAGCATTTCATGTCGGAACTTGCGCAGATGTTCCAAGCGTTGCACCAGAGATCGCAAGTTGATATCGCGTACTCCAATGCGCTTCCAGGCCTCTGGGCCCTCACAGATGAGCTTATGTCGATCGTACACGGCACCACTCTGACACTGTGAATACGGTTTGTTAAACCCCTCCATTACATTGAACGCCTCCGTTGCTGCCATGGTTGAGACTTGTTGTAAGTATGGAGGTTTCTTTGGGGTTTCGGGGCCGGCGTATCTGATCGCGTCGGCCACAGGTAGTTCAAGAAAGTGCCGAAAACCAACGGTGCCGGGTTCTTTGCCATTATTGGACAGCATGTTGGGTACTTCGAAGATTCCGACGTCAAATGTTGCCCTGTTGGAAGCGCCTACTCGGCGCCAGTCAAGGACCCGGGTCGGAACGCCGCCTTTGACAGCCCAATCGTCTGGGAGCGGCAGATGAGCGTGAAGTGTGCTGAGAGTAAAGGATGCATGGGGCAATGGCTTGCGATCCCACATATGTTGGATTACCGGGTTCTGCTCATCCCAGGGGAAGATCACCTGGGGAAACCATCGACCATGCTTGCCTTTCTCCAGAAGAAAGTGAGGCGCCCCAGACAACATTGCCTTGATGTCTTTCGTTGTGAGGGTCGATTTCCCTTGCGGGCTGGGGCTGGCACCCGGCGAGTTGTCTTTTGGTTTGGTCGCCATCTCTAATCTGTTTTCGAGAACATCATAGATATTTCCAGGTTGCGTTGGCTCACCGTGTTCTCCTGCTCCAGGTGAGTCGCGCCTAGGTGAGCCACGGGGATCTTTGCTATTATCTTGGCGGCCACTACTCCCTCGTCGTAATTTGGGCAGCGGGCTCGGCTCGGTTAAACGTGGCTGCTCTTTTCCCTTTTTCATCATGAGCTAGCTGTTACAACGACAGGATGGACAACCTTACTTGTGTTGCGGTTGGAGAAGGTATGTCTGAACTACCGCTGTGCCTTCGAAATAAGCTTCGGAATCCCCCGTTGTTGGTATGATTATCTTGGGGATCGTCAGGGATTTGGTAATGTGACGATGATCGCTTGAGTGTCTCGAACTCATTGTGGGCAGTAGAAGCCGTAGAAGTTGCATCTGAGGAACGACGTCGGCCAAATAGGAAAGACATCAGAACCCATGAGGATGCAATTATTGCATCTTCTAATTAATACAATGCCCTAGGAAAACACAAAATTCAGAAATAGAAGCAGAAATAAGAAATCCGAACTATATGCGGAGTGCTGATCTCGGCTCCTTGGCCCATGAGATGACTCTGGAAACGGCAATACGGCAAGTGGGCGAGAGTGACACCGAGCTTTTTCCGTAAATGTACAGATTATGTTAATATTAACAAATCCTAGAATCAGATTGTAAAAATAAAGAAACAGGGAGGTTAGGGGGGTTAAGCTGAAATTTGAAAAGTGATGACGTCTTGTGGACAAGAGGGGCAAGCATCATACCATCAATCGTCCTACATCTTTGCAAAGGATAAGAAAACACAAAGAACTGCTTATACTTTACTTCTCGGTATCTTATTTTAGCGAGGACTATATAAAGAACAGTAAACATATATCAAGCCATAGGGATTGTCCTTGTCTGGCATACACCAGAAGGACATTATGTCTACACAGGAAGGTATTTTTTTGGTTTGTCCATGCAGGACTGATCATTGTTTCTCTTGTTCTCTTATTAGGAAATCTAATTCTTATAGTATCATCAAACTCCCGCGGCAAGGGATTCCCCATCAATTGTGTGCTCTTTTCTTTTGTTTACGAGTGCTGGTGGAGGAATTCGAGAACAGTTTTGTATCCGCGCTCGTACTCCTTGAGCACCTCGGCACTCTCCAGATCCGATCGTGCAGCCATCCAGCCATGGATCTGAGTTGGGAAAGTCTCAACATACTTGGGGACCTTCAAGTTTGCCTCAAAGTCCTTGACGTCTTGGGCAGGCTCGTCTTTTGAGGCGAGCAATGCCATGGGGATGTTTACCACCTTTGCATCATTGGCGTCAACCATGGCCGGGTGGCACTGCACCGCCACCTTGAATAGCTTGTTATCAGCGCCGGAGGAAAGGCAGGCGATCTTGCCGCCCCAGCAGAAGCCCAAGATCGACCAGGACTGGAAGTTGCCACCAGGGGCTAGCTTGTTGCCTTCAGCGACGACATTGGGGATCTTGGAGAGGGTTTTTGGTGGGGCAGCCTTGGTTGAGAAGAAGTTGCCCAGCTTCTCCTTGTGCTCCTGGGTGGTGGGGGGGTACCACGAGATGTCGGCGGGGCTGCCCTCGAAGAAGTCGGGTATGAACACGCGGTATTTTTGGTCGGTCGACGTAGCGAGTATGTCAGCACCCTGAATGGTCTGGTCGAAGAAGCCGAAGATGTCTGCAGCTCGCACAATTGCGTCAGTGAATGGCCGGGTTGTATTTGTTATGGGAAGGTGGGTAACGGACCGTATATGACCAGGATGGCCTTGGTGGCCGATTCCGGGCCGGTGACATCTAGAAGTGATCACATTAGCTTAATCCATAAGATTTCGGTGAAGGTAAGAACCAACAGGTCTTCAGGCCATTGATGGTCTTGTATTCTCCCTTGAGCTGGTAGCCCTTGGATACAATAGGTGGGATTCTGTGCACGGTGATGGTCAGCGACGCACAATTGGGACATCACAGTATGTGATTGTTCTGGGAATTACGAACGAGCAACAGGCTTTGCTGATTCCAGACATGGTTGTAGAAAGGCAATGGAAGGGAGGTATGTTAAAGTGGTGGTTGGTTGCAACTAACGGTCTTCGGAAGGTCAGAAATGGCCTATATTTTATTTGGGAAGGTAAATCGGGACTAGAGAGGAACATACAAGCTGCAATTGAATCCTGAATCAAAGGCGAAGTTGAAGAAAGTAGCTTTGGAGGTAGAAAGAGAGCTGGAAATGCAAAGAGGAAAACATCGAAGTGATGTACCCCGCCATTCGACGTCATCGGAGCAACACTCGGCAATTGAAGGAGACGCAACCCGGTGCAACCAGGAAACCTCATGTCTATTTCACTCTTCACTCATCTATCTAGTTCTCTTCGGTTACTTGATGGCTTAATTTCCCAGACGGGCTTTGTCTAGTTTACTTTCTCAGCATTTAGTGCGATCGGGTAACCTATGTGAAAATATATATGTATGTATATATGTGCATATATATATGGCCGAACCGCGTTTATGTGTCATTTAGATATCAACAGGAGACAAATAGGTAACATAAATGATTTGTAATGAAATTTGGATGGCACATTCTATTTAGCTGATATGTTAGAAATACCGGGGTACTGTTGACCCTGTGCAGCAAAAGACTTGCAGAATTTGATAATGTTACTTCCTGAAGTACTCCGTAAACCAAAGAGAAGCAGTATCACAGACATCACCAGGCTTTGAGGAGACTTCATTTATGCGCCTAGGGTTTCACTGCAGATACTGTCATACCAGACACCTAGCTTTATGAGCTTGGCGAGAGCCCGAGGGCTATAGAGACAAATCAAATCGATTGTTTTGATAAATAGAGCAACACGATGCGAGAGAAGTTGGTGTCTCTTCCTAATTCTTCCACTCAAGGCAATACAATGCAAGCAGACCCACTGTTAGAATCTTGCTGTAAGGGAGGAGCTTACAGCGACCGAAAGAAGGTCGTGGGGCTGTTCTCATGGAGAGGTCCAAAAAAATATACATATAAAAAGAGAGAAATTCCAAAAAAAAATTTAATTGCCCAGACAGAGAGGCTCTAGCTTTAGCTTTTGATTGGGAACCAAAATGATTCTAGACCCTTGGAACAGAAGGAGAGATCCGTGCTCGCTTACCCTTCAGTATGAGACCCATATATTAGCATATTATAGTCGATATACGGTATAGTCCACGTTGGAAAGATGGCAAAATGGGGGCTCTGGAATCCACAAGGCCGGGGCATACCCATACTTATCGACCCTGCACGAAACTCATGGCCGCAGATCTCCCGGGTGAGAAAAATAGTCAACCTTCCACGAAACGCCATTCCCGCGGATGATCGTGAACGCCAACCGTGAGCCTCACCGAAGCCACGTCGGTAAGAGCCGATGAGGCGACACTAAGGCGTTCAAGACCAGCCAGGTGGATCCTTGCGCGCTGTCACATCAAGACTGTATGAGCCGCCTTGCATGAGAGGAGCGACTAATCGGCTGCGAACCGTAGCATAGTGTGTGTGGTCCAGGGATCGCACCTGCAATCAAGAAAAGGCTGTGCGAGGTTGACCAACCGGGAACCCAGCATAGGAGAGGGGCCATTGATTGTTGATCAACTGATCGTCGCTGAGATGAACCTTTTTGGGTAGGCGATGTGTGGCTACAGACGCGGTGGAGGGATATGCTATCGAATTGTTGACTTTTATTTCAGGATTGACAATTAGTGAATGTGGGTATACTGCACAGAATGTACAATATTGGAGAAATGCTGTATCTGTCACTAAACACAGCTAGGGTAGAGGTATGAAGTTCCCAAGAATGTGACTCGGCTACCTCTCGCATGTTTTAGACTTACCCCTTTTCTTTTTTCCCCCCTTCTCCTATTTCTTCCCTTTTCTTTTCTTTTTCTTTTTTTTGGAGAGCACTGTAGGTTTAAAGCCCAACTTGCTACGGAGTACCAAATACGGGGGAAATGCGGACCGGATCGTAATATTAAATTCCATGCACCAGTGGACGTGTCTAAGCTGTGCCAAGGATATTCAGCTATCCGAGCATCCTATAGATAGAATTACCGGCCTCTACACAGTACTCGGGACATATCTTTTAAACCATGTGATTATTAGTTTGCGGTGGATCAGCTCTGTAAAGTTTTATATTTTAATTTAGCTACGGAGTACGTTGTACGTTGTACGGAATATATACAGTGATAAACATCGATCGACAGGGCATGCCCTTCCCCCCTTTTTAATAATAAGCATCTGCCACGTCCGTGCAGAAGGCAACGAAGAGATGCCTCCGTTGATTGATTGGAGGATAAGACATTTGTTGGGGACCAAAACGAGGTTCCCATGTGGAGGGCTTGAGACCCATTTCATTAGCATTTCGCCACCCAAGTACCTATAATATTTGGATCGCATGAGGGAAACCCGATTGGCTTTCGGGGTTTGAGAGAATAACGGGTATAGTGTTAAGTTGAGAGCTTTAAGGCCCGAGCCAAAGTAACAAGCGAAAAAGAAGCGGAAACAAAAGGAGCAACCATGGCCGGTGAGCCCGGGGGACCAATCAAATCGACGTTCTTTGGCTATTGGGGCCAAAAAGGAAAAAAGAAGTGCAGATGACCATCAGAGATATACAATATATGTTGTAGATTATAGTCTCATAGGAAGTACGGAGTATATGGAGTATACGGAGTACTCCGTATATGAAGGTCTACAATATACCCATTGTCTAAGTAGGTTATATATTATAGAGAAAATGAAATATGCTAAGACGAACCAAAAGATCAAATAATAATTTTTTTTAAAAAAACAAGACTAACTGAATTGCGCGATCATGCTTTTAACTAACGAATGGTCGATGAGCCAGCTCGCTTCCCTCTGCCTTCTCTACCGTCTCGTATTCTGGCCATTCCGGTCTTGTCCGTGCGTTTACATCTTGGTTTCCTTATTGGATAGGAATCCTATTATTATAGTAGGGAACAAAGTATGGATCCCATTTTACTGATATTTCCTTTTTTTTTTTGCCTTTTTTTTTTTGAAAATGGAAATTTGTTTCTCTCTTAATAATAATAGCCGGGTCCATTCCTACCAAATTCTCTCCGGAGTCCCTACACTAGCGTCCTTTTTTTTCACGCGATCAGTCCGGACGCAAGGGATTCCCCTCGAGGAAGGGTCTTCTTTTTTTTTTTTCTTTTTCTTTTTTATAGCTATATACCAGATACTCTGGATGCGTACTTTGGGTATGTTGTTTGGAATATAGAGTTAATAACGGAAAGTTAGGGAAAAACTAAACGTTCATATATATATATATATATATATATATATATGTTTTAAATGTTTTAAATGTTTTATATCCTATCAAATATCAAATATCAAATATCAAATATCAAATATCAAATATCAAAGAGAAACCCCCCCCAAGTTAACAATTCGGTACAGCCAACCGGGATATGTTTTAGCTGTCAACCACGTTCTTTGCTGACACCCCTCTGTTTTTCGCCTTTTCGCCTTTTTCTCCCTTTTTCGCCTTTTTTTTCTCTTTCTTTTAATATATGTCTCTTATTATACCATTCCTTTTCCCCACGGTAGCCACCTGGCTAGACCCGCGTCGACTCCATTCCCAGAAAAATCAATCTTATTTACTTTTTTAACTCTCTGTTCATATTATTCTAACTCCTGACTCTTATTATAACACCTCCCCCGCGCTTGCTATCGCCTCCAACGCCACGGTCCTTTGCCCATCCCCCCCACATCACTCTTCCTCTCTCAGCTTCACTCTTTAGTGTTTCAACTTCTCCTCATTTCTCCCCGAGACCATGTACTACACGCGCTTTCCTCGACCGTGACAATCTCACTCTATCCTTTTTCGGATCTATTTTATTATTTTTCACTTGATTTCGAGAGTTCTCTAGTCCTTCCGGAAATTCTCCTATTTCTCGGCAGAACCTGAGTCCCTCGACTCTCTTTATATTCCGATCGCGAGCCCCAGCGATCGACGATCGCCCCTCCTGGATTCTACCAGCCCTTCCGGGGGCGTACCTGGCGATCGAGATTGGGCTTTGAGCGGATCCTCTTTCGGCCAGCTCACTAACGTCAACGATCCCGAATTCTACGTGGGAGTGAGAGATCCATCCACCAATCTGGCGACTCTAGCGGTACCGGCGGGAATGGGGACGGCGTTGGACGCGCTGTCAGCCCCGCCGTTGAACATTCGTCGTCCAGCGGCCCCGACATTACCCAGCTTTGAGCTCCCACCACCACCGTTCACGTTGGGTGCGGCCCCGGCAGCACCCAAGTACGCCGCACATCCCACCCATCCCCCGGTCTCCCACGCGCCGGTGAATGTAAGCGTGGGAAACCTGCTAACGCCACCCGCCACTATTCAAGCAGGGGAGCACGTTACACCCCAACCTTTGGCTCCATCAACAGGCGCGTCCTCCGAGCTCCCGCCGGCATTTTGGCCGGGAGCCAATCCATACGGACAGTCCTGGGGATCTGGGGTAAATCCATTCCCAGCCCGCACTTCGTTTTCACCATCCGGTATGCAGCGCTCATCGGTAATATCACCGCCGACGACTGATGGGTTGCCGCACCCATATGAAGGCCCGACATTATCTTACCAAGCTTTACCCGCCCCATCAACCATGCCTCCCTCCGCTTCGCAACCTGCCATGGCCATGTACCATGGCGGACCCGCTACGTCACCCGCTCCACTGCCCTCCAATGATCCATATGCCCCCAAACACCAGCATATGTATGCCGCTTCTCCTCCCATGCACAGTCCCCACCAGGCCGGCTTCTCTCCCATGTATGGCCCCGCAGGGCTTGGCATCCACCCTCCAGGGCGGATGCCTGTTCACAGTCCATCACCCGGACAGCCACCGTTGGGATATCCCCGCCAGCCTTGGCCCTCATATTCTCTCCCGGCGATGAACGGTCCCGTTATGACAAACGTACATAGCCCCGGTGGGCCCATGTCGATGATGGGTGGTATGCAACCCGGACTTCTACCAGGATTTAATAGTGGACATGTCGCCAACTCTCAACATCTATATGGGGGCCACCCCCCACCGCACGGCATGTCCGCTCCCGCGGCGGACCGACCTTTCAAATGCGACCAGTGCCCCCAGAGTTTCAACCGCAATCACGATCTCAAGCGCCATAAACGCATTCATTTGGCCGTTAAGCCTTTCCCCTGCTCGCACTGTGACAAGAGCTTCTCGCGCAAGGATGCTCTTAAGGTATGTATATGCGATTTCGCGTAACAATTGCCGCGTGCTAACTTTTTCCGACAGCGACATATCCTTGTGAAAGGCTGCGGAAAGGATGGCGACTCGGACGCTAACAGCACCCAAACTGGGGCTGATATCAAGGGTGAAGGGCGGAGTGAAGACGGCAGCCCCCTTATCAATGGACGAGTTTGAACCGTGTTCCGGTCTTTCCGCTTGTGGAAATTTCGTCTTTGCTGCGACGTTACTCCCCCCGAACCTTCATCCGCATATTCATGGGGTTGAGGTTTGAAGACATTGTATGTATCTACCGAAGCATTGGGAGTCGGTGTTTCTACCGGATTTTACTTTGATTTATATTATTTTTTTTGAGCTTCGGCGAAGGGTTTGTGATTTGGGCATCATGGGAAGGTCTGATCTCCGTTTTTTTTGTCTTCTTTTTTTATCCGGATTTATGTTTACTATATGTGCTTATCGGACTCATGTGTGACGTGTGTACCTATCCTGCTTCTGTGATTTAAAGCGATTAAGCGAACTGTTAATGGGATGGGCAACGTCGGTATATAAACATCCCTGCATCAATCATGATATGGAAGATATCCCGAGGAACTCCAAAGTATATTAATCACCTTAATTTATGTAATAAAACAGCTTACAAGCCACGTTTTATCACTTCGCTATTATTGGCCACCTATCTGCCTATAGACGCTTGAAATGGGGGAGTTCGTCAGACTTATGGCTGACTTGGCTGAACCCCATCTCAGCCACTTACTGGGTAGCCACATGGGCTGTCTAATTTTAATTGAACAACGTGGAATGGGTGAATCTACGTACTCAGATAGATTTGCGTCTATTGGGATGGATCTTATGGCATTCTATCGTCGTGTCTTCGAGAAAAAGGGTACATATCCCCGATGTAACCTGAAATAGGTATCGTTGTGTTGGCCCATCACGAAACCGAGGAACGAGCCTTCGCACAAGTCGATGATCGCCGTGTCCTTTTGAGATCTTGGATGGGAACTATAAAAATTATACTTTGATTCAATTCTCAGCAGGACCTTGCTACGTTTCCCCCTTTTGCTAAATATCTGTCGGGTGACCGAAGTCCCCCATTGGGTCTGCTCAGCTGCATCCTGGACCTTATGCAAGTCGAATATATACCACTTCTTTTCTCTCTTTTCCCTTCCCCCCTCCAATTGATGGTGAATGCACGCCCATTCTTTCTTTCTCCATTGTCCGTCATCGAGTAACATTCTCTATATGTATTCCATCATGCTTTCCCTTCTCTTGATATGTGCCCCGCTAGCACAACAGACCCTAGCATTCCCTAGCCAGCATAGGGCCAACGAGAGAGCCTTACCATATCCCCGAGCTAGCAGAGACTCTCACAGCAGAAGATACCAGATCCCCAGCGCTGTGCAAAATGGAACTAGCAAGGCTCAATTTGACATCCCAACGCCAGCAAGCACTCTTGATGTAGAGACCCTTTTTCGTCTGGATGCACCTCAGATAGACTTGATTAATGGATCCGTGTTCGACTGGTGGTATTTTGATGCCGTCTCAGAGACCAACCCGGATGATTCCCTAGTCGTGACATTCTTCTCCTCCTCCGCGGAAGCATTTCCATTCCTCGATGCGGACGAAACATCTGTGATCAATGTTTGGTTATGGGCCTCGTTCGCCAATGGCACCATATTTTCCGGCTCCGTCCCGGCAACCATGGCGACTGTGACTACTGGCGCAGACGGCACCGGCACTAATAGCTCTGGCAAGTGGTTCTCCACAGGATGCAGCTGGGCTGCTCTTACAGAGAACCTATCTCAGTATGAGATTATCATTGCGTCTGAGAAGCTCCAGGTTGAAGGGCGGCTGACTCTGACTTCGGTAAGTAGTGATTTGAATCACAGGAACAGACAGCGCGCTAATTTTCGCCCCAACAGCGAGTACCGCGTCATCTCCCTTGTGGAGTTCAAGCGGAGCGGACTGTACTTGAGATTGCGCCTCATATCGGATGGGTCAATCTTATACCCGACGCTGTTGGTGAGGTTGACATGAAAATTCAGGGGTCGACGCTGAAGTTCCGAGGGCCTGGGTACCATGACAAAGTAAGATTTGACCTCCTGCGGAACGGGAAAATTCCAGAGAATACAACTGACGGAATCATAGAATTGGTCTGATCAACCCTTCACAGACTCTGTCCGCAGCTGGTACTGGGGCCACGGCCGTCTAGGGCCATACTCGATTGTGTGGTTCAGTTACCTTGCCATTGACGACTCAAAAAACACCACCTATGTGAGCAGCTACGTTGCTAAAGACGGAGAGCTGCTTAGATCGTCTTGTGACCCCTCTATTCTCACTGTGAGGCCAATCGGTAGCCCCGGGACTACTGGTGGACGATATCCGCCACACATGGGTGATCTCCCGGAAGGATTCCGATTGGAATATGATCTCGGGGAGGTAGAGGGCCAGTTGAAAATTAATATCTCGGCGAGAACGGTGGTCGCGGGGAATGGAAAAGATTATATGCGATGGACAGGCGATATGGTCGGCGAGATAATTGAGTCTGAGAGCCGACGACCACAAGACGGAAAACGGGATGAACAATCATCGTCTTCATCTCTAGTTGGTGTTGCTGTTTTGGAGCAATTTGCCATGTTGGAATAGATGATGTCGAAGACAAGCGTTATCAAAGAAGGTCCTAATATGTTCACACATAGTATGTAGAAAAACACCATTCTATTGCCTTGAATAGTTCCCGACTAACGTAAAAGAAAGAAGAGTATATCGCAAAGGAAAGTGGGAAGACCACATATCACACGTCAGACAGGACGAAATGGAAAAGATGAGACAAAGAACGACACCAGAAACATCAATGGGCATTGTGCTTAGATTTCCATTCTTCGACCAGACCCCGGTAATCCTCTGCACCATATGGCTGGAAGCACCGAGCCAGCAGGCTGTGCTTGCGCTGTGGTGACAGGCCCAGCTCTCTGAGCATCAGATCAACATATGGGATCGCGTCAAACACGAAGTCGGGGTTCCGCCGCCCGAATCCTCCTGGGTAGCGATACTTGCCAAATTCAGTAAAGAGAGCCGTCTCCCAGGCAAGGTCGATTTCGGATGTGTCTTCAGTCTTGAGGTCAGACGCAGCACGCACAGCGAGTGGGCACCTTTCGCGGGTAGTTGGGGTCAGATCGCCCTTAAAATAAGCTGAGATCCACAGTGCCTGGGTCTGAGCAATTATGGTGGTGTTGATGGTCATGGTGATACCCATGAATGCCAGCGAGCGTTCCTTTACCAGCGAAAGTGGAACCATAAACTTCGCCAGCCGGAAGGGGTGCGGCACAGCCGCCTCGGACTGCTCGTTTAACGGGGTGTAGTTGGGGTTCGGCTTTGGTTGGTCACGCAGTCGGGGGAAGCGGCGCAAAATCTCTCCATCTGCCTCTTTCACCAGGTTTTCGTTTAGCGGATCCACACTCCAAGGGAATCCCAACTCGCGGTCAATGCCTTCTGGCAGGAACTTGAGGTTTGGAGTGCAACGCCAGCCTGTCGAGCAGATAAGAACTGAAGATGGCAGCGCATCACCCGACGACAAATGAACAGTGTGATCCGAGAGACGCTCTAGATCAGCGATGTGCACCTTGATAGTGCCATCCCTGACCAAATCAAAGAAATTGGTCGGATAGTTCAGAATACTGAGCGAGGAAGCGATCCAGAATGGGCTCACCCAAGGCTTGAGCTTCTTCGTCTCTGGGTGCTTGTCGTACCCATTCAACTGCACGACATCATCAGCCAGAATAGCCCAGAATGCGTCCACGATCTTACGACCTAGCCAGGTACCATGCAAGAAGCTGCGAACACCGGTATATCCGTCAGCCTCTCCCCAGATACATGGACTGAACCAGGTCAGCAGGCGTGTTGTGACCAGCTTTTCCAGCCACCTTTTCAATGGCGTCACGTAGGGAGGAGCCATCCAAACGGGTCCATGACCGGACTCGCGAATGATCCAGTCTACTTTCATACCGGCCGTTGCGCAGGCATAAGCCGCATCCCAGGCTGACTTGGTCCCGCCAAAAACGGTCGCACGCTCTCCAGACTGCAGTACTGCATCTTGATGCTGCAGCAGATCGCGACAGTGGAAAAGTGGCGCGCCAAAAGACTCCTGCCCCTTGAAAGTAGGCAGATATGCCTGTGACGTGATACCGGTGGCCACAATCATCTTCTTGGTATCGATTGTCATCGGATCTGCTCCGTGCGACACGCTCAACTGCCATGTTCCGTCCGGTTTGTGCCGCGCGCTTTCGACATGGTGTTCCAGTCGAATGCAGTCGGTAAAGCCAAAGTGTTGTACATATGCCTCCATGTACTTTTGAATTACATGGCCCGGAATATGCTGTCCAGGCTTGACACCAAAAGTCGCTTCGTCCATAGGGAAGTCGCTATACTCATATGTGCCCAGCATATTATTCGACTTGAGGCCTTTGTACAACCGATGCTTAGCCCATACTCCGCCAATGGAGCTAGCAGCTTCCAGTAAGAGCACGTTGTGGCCGGGATTGACCTCGCGGTATGTTTTGACAGCGGAGAGCCCGCTCCAACCTATTAGTGGCTATTGTTAGAGAGATAGTTTGCGATGGTGAAGACTGATTTACCTGCGCCTACCACCACAAGATCCACTGTCTGCATTTTGGAAGAGTCTCTTGCTTTAGTCTTTTTTTTCTTTTTTTCGAAGGGTAGAAGATACCGATTGCACAGGATTGATGCACGAATATATATATACAACATACAAGAAAACGAACGCAAGAGACACCAGATTATGGGAAACAAAGGAATGAGCGACGACTAAAAGTATTAGCGTCGAGTACTTGTATTTTTTTTTTTTTGGGTTTTTTTTAATTTCGGCCCTTGCTGTTACAGGCACCTGGGGGGATGGAATGGTGGGACTATGAAATTAGCTCACCGCTCACCTCCACTCACCTAAAAGACCTATGTTGTATGGTAGTTTCAAACTTCAGCATCGCTTGTACTTCCTGAGATAGAGATAGAAAAGAACACAAGATATTTAATAGCACCATAGACCTTAAGCTGACGAGTCTATAATGGTATAATCATGGCCACGAACTACATGCGGACCTGGCCCTAGACCCCTTGACCTATGTGGGTAACAACAGACTACTACTTGACATGCACACTCCGTAGACTCTTCGGTGTCACCAGGGGCTCTTCTACAGAATTCGAATCAGCGCTGACTATTTTTTTTTAGCGTCGCTCCATCGTTTGACTATTTTAGTGCGGCTGTCAAAGCGTGGCTAGGCTCAGGATCGTCAGTTCTTCTGATCTTAGGTACGGAGTATTCATCTCGGCATTTGTTTATCAGAGTAGACGGGTTTGCGAGGAACAAATCTCCACTGTTATTTAAGATACTTTTTACTATGAAAATAGCGGGGGGTTTAGATTTACTAAGTTTTAGCCCAAACAAAGAGAACAAAAGTCAGTTCCAACAATATGCAGGTTGCCATTTCTGGGTTGATATCTCAATCCGACTATTGAACGATATCCAATGAAATTGATTTATGCAAATTTGACGGAAATACAACATTACAACATATACAAGGCTCACAATTGCCGCGGCTTAGGAAATCGAGGAAAACCGAACTGTCCCTTACATATTCATCATATTCGTAAATGACCCGCTTTTGTTGATCCACCAAGTCGTTGGCAGCGGGGATTTATCGTCGCGAACAAAGCCCTACCCTTTGATATGAAACATCCAACATCCCATGTTTCTTGGGGCTATGCACAAGGTTAAGGTTAGTAGGCACATAAGTGGGAGCCGTCAACCCCTAATTCGGACCGGAACCTGTGGCCTAATTCAGTACTTATGGTATCTCCTAGACTCATTGGCGCGTTATCGAAAAAAAAGAAGCATCAATCGGTTATTGGTAATAATATGGCTAGCTAGAGCGCCTGGTAGCTAGTCATAAATGTTATGTTACCTACGTATTCTCGGAGTAATCTCTGGCCTGATCAGCAATCAAACTAACCTAAAAGAGAATGTGGATTCACGGAATCGATACATACTTGCCCCTGCTACAACTGCACTACTTCGTATCTTTGTCTCTTGAGGTCCGTTCGCGCGTTATAGATCGCAAGGAAGCGATCTCCGCTCGCACTGTGGTTCATTCCTGCTTCTCAAAACTAGCCTAGATGATATTGTGCCTGAGCGTGGTACTTATGTGTAACCGAAATAACTAAACCTCGGGTTAGACAAAGCGGGTTTTATCAGGGTATTTCCTATTGATCAAAAACCTGCTCTTCACTCCGATTGTTACCTCAATGCCGAATTTCCTATGGACTCAGGGGATGTGTGGATCTTTCGACTGCCGGGCTGCACTTCCAGGGACCCCATGTTTGGGGGTGGGAAAAAAACGGTGTCTCGACTTTAAACTCCTCCCGGCACGTTCAAGGACCCGTAGCCTGCGCCCAGCACCAAAGATAGTCCATCCCTGGCCAATTAAGACTTGTGGATGTCGCCACTTTTCTATGGGGACTCCGGCATCTGTCATAATTCCTTTTAGCGCGTGAGAGTATCTCCATAATATATGTATGTGGCTTGCGGTTTAGCTTCATGTGAGCCACGACAAGTAGGTCCCGGCCAACCGATTTTGAGATCGATCATGTCCTTGCTTTTTCTTTCCTTTGTTGGTATTTATAAGCCAACTAACGAGCGGGCTGGGTTCTTTGTCCGGTCTGATTCCAATAGCAAGGAGCGAGACCCGGGGAAATCATTGAGATACTGTCTTCTGATGCTTGCTTCCCCCCCCGGTACAATTGATTTTCTCTCCCTTTATCTGAATGTACACCTGAGGTTGAATGTTTCTTTCTTTGATTTTCAGGGAATACAACAAAGATATTACTGCAACTTGTCAACTATGAATGGTTTTAATACTGAAGCGTTCACTTTGTTGGGGGTAGCCATTGGCATCATAGGTCTACGAACGACTGCAAGATGGATTATGGTTGGCCCAAAAAGGTTTCAAGCTGATGATTATTTAATGGTGGTGGCATGTGTAAGTTGAATTGGAACCTGTGGTCTCTTTGCTTTCACCCTACTAATCACAATATGGGTATAGGTGGTGTATGGGCTAGAAACCGGTGCTGCGTACATAGTCGGCGCGTGGTTTATGGGCCTTGCCAATAACTCGATGACTGACGAACAAAGAAAAAACTTGTCGCCTGATTCGGAAGAGTATCGTCAGCGCGTGGGTGGCTCTAAGGTCCAGGTAGCCGGTTGGTCATTATATACTTTGTTGTTATGGTTGCTGAAAACATGCATGGCCATTTTCTACTCTCGATTGACGTGAGATTTCATTTTGCCGTGTCTATTCTGTTCTTTGTTACTAACATTTATCCCACTATCTAGCGCAGGCTTATTGAATATGCGAATACGAATCCATATCGCCTACGCTCTGATCGCCATAACTTATATCGCTACGATCTGCTCCATTCTCTTCGGGTGTCATCCGATGGAGAAAAATTGGCAAATATATCCAAACCCTGGGAGTGCGTCGTACCTTATTGACGAGTTTTTACCTTGAGAGACTGTGCCTCTGATTATTTTAGATTACTGCCAGCCCGCTGTGTCTAAGATTGACATCTATGTGACTGTGGTACTTAATGTCGCGACAGACCTCTATCTGATTAGTATTCCAGCCCCGGTGAGCCTCTCTCTAAACATTTATGTGTAATGCCGCTAACAATACCTGCGTCAAGATGCTTATCAAAGCGCGACTAAAATGGCGGGAAAAGCTCGAGCTTCTGGTTCTTTTTAGTGGTGGTTTGTTTGTTATGATGGCTGGTATTCTACGTTGTGTCCTTATCTTAAAAGTGAGTTGTATTGAGAGTTATTTGCTGGGCCATCAAAATCTAATGGGTCATTAGGCTGGCGCAAATGGGGCCCAACAAGCTGGCAGCTGGGCCTGCCGCGAGACTTTCGTCGCCGTTGTCATCGGCAACATTCCCATGATATACCCGTTGATAAGACGATTTACAAAGCGTGCTGGTCTATACATTTCAACAAAGAGTGGCTCAGAGAGCTACCCGGGCTACCATCTATCAGATGCCGACACTGGCGGCGGTGCGGATTCCAGACGCAAGAAGTTCCGCCATCCGCTGTCAATTCCTGCAGACTCTCAATGGAATACAATTAGCGACGAGCAAATGATCTTACCTACCTCACGACAACAACCACCCACGTGTACCGCAGGTGATGGGGACTGGGAGTCCTACAGCCAGAATAGCGAGGGTGGAATAAAGGTTGTTCATGAAACAATTATTCACAGCACCGACAAGTCTTCTCGGTGAACAAAGATTTTAATCTACAAATCTTGCGACACTTTTCCTTTACCTTTTCTTGTTGGCCCTGTGAGTATTTGAGCGCTGGGATGTCTTATTATTTGATTTGTTCCTGTTGTGTACACATATTTTTTATACCCCCTTTCGGCTCGGCTTTTGTCCTTTTTTGCCTTTCTTGCGAATGCAAACTATATAACGGAGGACTATATCTAGTTTAATCTAATAAATTTGCAATCTAATGGAATAATACTTTGTTTCTAGATCAACGTATTGTGAGACCGATTGCGATTTGAACACATTCTGACCTATGTATATTATTACGCAAAATCTTGTTCTAACTGAGCGGATGGTAATTTCTATTTACTTGCTATAGCAATTTTGTTAATTCTTATATTAAGGTGTGGGAGTTTGAAACCGATCGAAGTAAGTATGTAAGATGAATATTTACCGAGAACGAAGCAAAATGGAGAAATCATGGATGTTGACTACTGAGGAAGAAGTAAAGTACATCTATAGCGAACAAGTAGGAGGCGTTAGCAGTTAAGTAGTGGTAGTGATGCAAGCGATACGGTGCCCACCGGCTTTCTTGCAGATGGATGGATTGGCTGACATTGGACCACCAGCCTGTCCCCTACAAGAGTACTTTCTACAAGCCTCAAAATATTTCAAGTGTACTTAAGCTTTGGTTACTTTCTCTTGTCCCATCTTCTCTTTAATTTTCTGCCTTTTTTATAACGGGATATAGTTTATCTCAGACCTGCAAATTTAACCGCTGGAAATCTGTCCTTACCACGTACAGTGTCACCCGCAAAGGGGCTCGTGGAACAATGTGAGCCGAACTAAATACACTAGAAACATGAGTGTGTGATCGAACCTGCATTGTAATACTTTAATATCTCTGTAATTTTATAGTAGTAACATAGAACCCTATGATAATCCAAGAGATTGAAACCTTCTCTCTAAGGCTCCATTTCATACGTTATTAATATGCTGTTTCGCGAGGAGCTAAAAATCATCATATCGTATATTTGCTGTGGAATGTAAAAGGACATAGAGCGAGCTAATAAACACAGGCCCCAGCGGGTAACAGGGAGACATCGACTAGTATGTCTCTACATAGGCATTAGTATGTCCTTCGTATGTTTGGGGCAGTTCCCAATTCGAAAGAAAGGATTTGAGTATATTTGAACGTAGTATTTGAAATTCTTTTGGCATCTCTTCATAGGAAAATTTCTGGCTCCGTGAGTTTCCATCCGCTAAACGGAATGGATTCGTCCAATATTTCTTATAACGCGTATCGGAAAAAGGGATTCTTCTTGTCGGTGAGGTCATCGAATGCAATCTTGTCTCGCTGCACCTCGTCCAATTCCAATGATTCCCGAATTCGGTTCTCCCGCCGAAGGACAAGATACAACACGATGGCGGCAGCAATTGTGATACAGTAGCTATGCTTATTAGATCGGTACAACAAGGAGAAATCATACACAGACTTACCAGATGATCATGCCAGTCCACAATTCTGGGTAATGTTGTGACTTGGTGTTGCTTTTCACAAGCTGCGGCCCGATGATGTTGCCGATAGTGTAAGCCACAAACACGGTTGCTGCCATGACGGTTTTCTTGGTGGCCCCAGCGACGTTGCTAGCTCCAATTGTGATGATCAAGCTGACCACCGGCCCAAAGAATCCAGTGAGCGCATAGCCAACGACTGGAGTAACTGGATGATATCCCCATTGGGATTTCCAAATCATCACACAACCAGCAATAACAGGTAGGCAGCAGGTAATGAGCAGGGGTATGCGGGTGTTGGGCACAATAGTAGGAATATAACCACAAAGAGGAATGAAAATGACACAAATGGCGCCGACAGGAAATTGGAAAAGAATTGAATGAAGGGTATCATAGCCGAAGGTGGACACAATCAACGGCCCAAAACCCGAGATAGCACCATTGATAGTGTACCTAAATATAGAGAGTGTTAATATCAAGCACTTATGGTGCCTACTATAGATCACATAATAAATAAGAGAGAAAACTCACGCTGCCGCCATCATGATAGCCACCAGATAGAGCTTAATGTCCATCATAGACTCCTTAATTTGCTCGAACTTGATCTTTTGGCACCGAACACCAGTTTGCCCCTTGCGTAGTCTCTCTACAGCAACTCTTCGTTCTTCCGGAGTCAGGAACCAGGCAGAAACTGGCGAATTAGGCATGGTGCAACACCAGAGGCCAAATAAAAAGGTCAAGGCACCAGCCAGAATATAGATATACTGCCATCTTTTCAAGGATCCAGCTGTAATTTGACCAAACCCATAGTTCAGGGCGCCACCGATGATAGTGAACCAACCGGTGCCAGAGAACCACCATGCCTGTCGAAGAGTTTGCTCCTCTTGTGTGTACCACCCGCTTACTATGGTCATGAAGCCCGTAGGAATAACACTTTCGATGAAGCCTATATCATGTTAGATAAGAGACTAGTAAATAAAATTACATTAGAGATAAACTTACCTAGGAAGAATCTTTGCACGAAAAGTCCTTGCCAGGTTGTCACACCAGCGGTGGCGGCACAGACAATGGCCCATACCAGAACAACTGGACCGAGAACAGTTCGAGTATTAAACCTTTGCAAGATAAATGTCATTGGGTAGAGACCAGCAAGCATGCCGAAATAAAAGATTGATGTTGCCCAGCTGAGGCGTGAAGTATCAACAGATGGAGGAGAAGTGGAATAGTTTTTCACTAGCAATTCCAAGTCCGTCGTCATTCCAAAGAGAGTGGCGCTACCTAAGATAGCCTATATAGACATCAGTATATATTGGCAAATAAAGAAATCGGCGCTGTCATTGCACCTTGTCATAGTACACCATGCCATAGCCTGTGTTTGGTTAGTCAACAATTTAGGTCACAGGTATGAAGTGTATAACAAACCTATAAGCATGGCAGGCATCAAATACAAATCGATCTTTCGCAGAACCCTTTTTTCCACCACAGGGTCAATTTCTTGGGCGAACTCGCTCACCACTGCCAACGCTGCATCTTTATCAGATGAGACATGGGGCGATTCCCCGGCGCTAGTGATGCCATGAATCTGAATCATCTTCTCACACCGAAATGACTCCCCTGAATGTCACAATGGCCAAAAAAGGTATATATATTAGTACTTTGAGATATGAGCAATTAGACAAGAGAAAATTTGTTTTTTTAGACTTCGTACCTTCCAAATCGGGACGCCCGATATCGCGTGGCTTTGACTTACCGCCTCTAAATTGTGGCAGAATTAGTAACACTCGCCTTTCCGCGGAGACGCCCAGAACATACATAGTATGGAATACTATTGTCGCGGTTATCATTGAGTTGAAGATACCTTCTAAATATATTCTCAATCGAATGAATTTGATGACACTGAACCCATCGATAGTCCCCAAATCCATGACATCAAGAGCTTTATTCGAAGAGTCCATGCCCTCCCTTAAATCTCAAATCCCACACAGTTTCCGACGAAGTCCAGTATATATATGTATCGCGGTCATTATTGAAGAGCGAGTTACAAACATTTGACAAGATCTTCTACATCTGGAGATCAGTTTGGATGTAACGTGAGGTAAATGATTACCTAGATCTAGCCACAATGGTTATAGCATAACTAGAGGACGAGTAGCATGAAGTAGCTGCACCTCATGCATACCATCTGGCCGAGCAAATACCAGCAGCTACGGGAAGCTAACGATTCCCTACGATAGCTTCCACATAACCCAAACCACAAGCTTTGGTGGTCCCTAATGGAAATTACCTTAATGGAAATTAGGGCTTAATATATACACCGCTACAAGTACAAACATACGATCTGTTTGTCCTTATGATCTTTTGGCCTAGCGGTTATATGCTCTTATACAATCCATTAGATGTAGTGGCCTAATGTTGGCTCTAGATTACACTTTTGTGACCGCTATCTTGGTGAGCGCTGATCTGGAGCGTATGATGTCATCAACTTTCAGCTCTTCGACCTCTCTCGAGATCGATCAAGCCACTGGCCAGGCCATGAGATAGACAATTATGGTAATATTAGATGTAAGGGTTGCCCCAGCAACCTCTGCATCATGTTTTTAGCTTAATTCTGAGGAAGTCTAGGAGGTGATTACTTCGCAACCATCGACAAAGAGGGCCCATTCAATTGCATCACAGATTCCAAGGTTGTCTTGCTGTCGATTACTAAACAATGTCAATCTCGCACGGTTTGATCCCTCTTCGGTGGGAAAAATGGGGCCGTGACGTACTAGAGGAATCGCCTATAAAGCAGACTCGTGGGCTGATAATCGTTAACATCTGAACTTCAATACATTCCAAATCGCACAAACCCGAACTGTATTTTCCGTCAATATTTCCCCCAATGACAATCAAATTCACCGTATATAAGGGCTCCAAGGATGGAATCAAACAGACAGAGACTGAGCACGAGGACCTTAAGCGAGACGATGTCCTAGTGCGAACCACGCATTCGGGGGTGTGTGGCACAGACGTCCACTACCAGTCAGTCGATATGGCCCTTGGTCACGAGGGAACAGGGGTGGTGGAAGCAACTGGTCCAGACGCGAAGTTTTTGAAGAAAGGCGATCGTGTGGGTTGGGGCTATGAACATGACTGCTGTGGTTTTTGCAAACAATGCCTCACCGGGTGGGAGACATTGTGCAGGGAACGAAAAATGTACGGCTTGGCTGATCTTGATCAAGGATCTTTCGGCACTCATGCCGTGTGGCGTGAAGCCTTTTTGTTCAAGATTCCCGACATCATAAGCAACGAGGATGCGGGACCCTTGATGTGTGGTGGATCAACTGTTTTCAACGCCCTGCATGTCGCGCAGGTTCGCCCAACTGCCCGCGTTGGTATCGTCGGAGTAGGGGGTCTAGGGCATATGGCTATCCAGTTCGCCGCAAAGATGGGCTGCCAAGTCGTGGTGTTCTCCGGCACAGACAGCAAGAAGGAGGAGGCGACGAAGCTGGGAGCCGGCGAGTTCTACGCGGTCAAGGGTGTGAAGGAGTTGAAGATCAAAGCACCTCTCGACCATCTTATTGTGACAACTAGCAGTCAGCCAGATTGGTCAATCTACTTGAATATCATGACTCCCGGTGGTGTCATCTCGCCCCTGTCTGTCGATTCAAACGATCTAAAACTCCCATATATGCCGCTGCTCGTGAATGGCCTTCGGATTCAAGGAGGAATTGCGGCTTCGAGACAGGTCCACAGGGATATGCTTGAATTTGCCGCATTCCACAACATCAAGCCTGTCAAGATGATCTTCCCTTTGACATTGGATGGAATCAAACAAAGCTTGAAGACATTGGAAGAAGGAAAAATGCGTTATCGTGGCGTATTGGTGGCACCCTAGAATTTCGCTTGTGAACAAAAAGTCCATTGGGTGTTCATGATCCAACCGAAGAATTTCGGAGGCCAAGACTGTATATAAAACAAAGTCAGAATGGATGCAAATGATCGAATGTTTATAAATCTGAAGCTCGTTCTACTAGAGCCGCTACTACCGGCTCCTTTAGGTTACCTTGGTATCTTGAGACACTTTGACGTGGCTAATGATCATTTTGACCTGCGAGTCCCATGCAATGAGCCGTTGGTATGGTGAGACCTCATTGTAAAAAGACGGTTGAGGAGGAGATAATGGGCATCAATGAGCGTTTGACTACCATCATGGATCACTTTTTCACCCTGGCTGTCTTGATCTTTTGAATTCTCCTATGGCTAGTGCGTAGGATTGCTGTACTATTATTGATTTTATTCTCAATTTGATATCTGAAAAGGTGGTGACCTCGGGTGAAAGGTCGAGCTATATAATTAATACCCTATATATGCATCTATTGCATGGCAATTTAATACACCATTGAAAGCTGAGATGACACACTTATCTCTTCGCCGTAAATCCATTCATACCGAGTATAGCATAAAATCCCATAGAGAATGTCTTTAGATTGGTTTACTGCATTTGAGAAAATCTAATAAATCTGCAAAGTACTAGTACAGAAATGCTCCTTTATACATACCGGGGTCCAGTTGCGAACCTGGGGTAGATGCATTCCACAGCTAAGATCCAACCAATCCAATGGATTCAATGGATTTCATGATTATCAATAATCTAAGTTGTGCTCTGGCGGGAAGTGTACATAGTATTGAAGCAAGCCTTGATCCACGCCTGATGCGTTAATAGAACTCCAGGGATCCAGGGAATTTTTGAATTGACTGGACCACCAGGGCCGGACTGTATAACTAACAAGCAGGTTATGAAGTCAGGAATATATGTGCCCAGTGAGGATATTATCTTATATCATAATAATTTGGAGAGTCAATGCCACAATTTGCCGTTCTGAACTGGAGCTCGGTGTCTGCCCGCACGCGGGGGTCCCCACACGGGCCTTAACTGGAGCCCACCTGGGAGTTGGGGAGCTTGACTTTCCTAGTCACGACTCATCATCAACCATTCTATAATTTCAAATATGATGTTGATTACTAGAACTTCAGTTTCTTATGCGAGTTAGCCTAGGCAGTGAGAAAAATGTAAGAGAGGGGTAGGAGGGGATAAGAGAGGAAGAGGTTAATCAGATACCGAGGTCGGCGAGCCCCGCCGGGCGATCACCTCATATTAATCAGCCTGACGTCGCAACATCAAAACATATCTTCACCCCGCCATTTCCAAAACCTCAATTTCTCTTTCATATCTTCTTTATAATATCCCAATTTATCCCAATATGGCTACCCTCAAGTCTGGTGACTCGTTCCCTAGCGACGTTGTCTTTAAGTGGGTAAACCCTGACCCTCATAAAGAATAACACGCTGATATCTCTAGGTACATTCCATGGAGTGAGGAAAGCGGTGAAATTACCTCCTGCGGCATCCCAATCAACTACAATGCCTCGAAGGAGTGGGCCGACAAGAAGGTCGTCTTGTTCTCAGTTCCCGGTAAACTAATGTTGATGTTAGCCTCTAGCTAAAGACAGAATACTAACGTGCATGTGAACCAAGGTGCCTTCACCCCGACCTGTTCCATCAATCATGTGCCAGGATATATCCAGAGCCTTCCCAAGCTCCGCGAGAAGGGGGTTGACATCGTTGCGGTCATTGCTTTCAACGATCCGTTCGTGATGAGTGCCTGGGGCAAGGCGAACTCCGTTCGCGGGAATGACATCGTGAGCACAATCCACTTTGCACGTTTCAGCGATTAGTATTAATTAATTTTGGCGAATAGCTTTTCCTCTCGGATCCCGATGCTGAGTTTTCTAAGAGCATTGGCTGGGCCGATGAGGCGTCGGGCCGTACGGGTCGGTATGCAATCGTTATCGACCACGGTAAGATCGGTTATGCCCAAATCGAGACCGAAAGGGGTGTTGTCAAGGTATGGAATTTCGACATTTGTTTCCAGTCCTTCTGGTGGCTAATAGTTCAATTTACCTACAGAAATCTGGCGCCGATGCGGTTCTTGCTTCCCTTTAAATACTCAACCTATAGAATACCCTCTGACCACTCTAAATTCAATTCCAAATGTCATTTAGAAGCGTGTTCCTTCATGAAATGTGGGTCCTCCTATGGGAATTCACAACATGCAGCTTCGACCATTACATATCTACGGTCTGGATCGGTGTATCCCATTAAGGATAACTCAATATTTTGGCATAATACCTATCCAGAACTTGAATCGAAAATGAAGAGTGGGAGGTCTATTCAATTATCTAAGAAACCTAAAGTCTAGCGTCGAAACAATTGTGGAAAAATAGGCATATCTATATAATGCAAAGCCTTCAGGTGGTATCGTTAAATCAAATGCTGGGAAATGCAAGCCCGGAGTTTGCTAAGCTAACAAATGAGGAGAATCAAATGTGCGACAGAGCACGGTCATGAAGACGCAGCTCCAACCCAATATTGACACAGTCTATATGCAAAGGCTCGGCAGCCTGATATATTTTGTCCTTGATCACAGCTTCAGGTACTTCTGATCCGGAGCTGGCAACTTGACCATCGTCATCCGACAGTGCGATTTGAAATGCACCCTCGATATCGACAAGTTTGAGTTCAGGGAAACGAGTGCGGCGATTTTTGATCACGGTCTGTAATTGGGAAACCAACATTCCCAGATATCGCTCCTCACATCCTTCAATGTAAAGGGTCTCGAGGGACGATGGAAGACATTCCATGAGAGGCGTGGCTGGTTCGTTCTGATATCGAATATCCAGAAGATTTGGCAGTCTCACACGTACTTCTTTTAAGGCAGTGAAATCAACCAGCGAGCCGAACCACTCGTCATGGGATTGATTCAACCCAGCAGCGGTGAATGGGAAGTGGCTGCCATAGTGGTCCAGCCAGAGGGTTTGCAGACTCTTTTTGCTATGGGCTAGAGAGCGATAGAAGGCGGATGGTTGGTAGCCATGTGAAAGGACATGCGAGTCCGAGTGCTGGTATTTAAATGACTTCAGGTCTGCGCATGAACTAACCAAATTTTCCATGCCATGGTTCCCACTACTCGCGCGCAAATCAATATCGGTGATTGAGGAGAAGCCAAGGCGTGGCTTCTTATCATCTGTCAGTTCCTCGGCGGTGGAGCTAGGGTCCACTACAGAGTTTGCTGTAATAGCACGAACAGATGGCAGTTGGAAAAATGATAAGAGGAGTGTTGACGATAATTGAGTCTTACCATCATCTAGGTTCTCGCTGTGGTCAAGATCTTCCCGATGATGCAACGAGACCTCGTGTAGGTGCCGGAAGGCTGGTTGGATGGAAAATGGCTGTTTGCAATTCACGGCCCTTTGCATAATCCGGTCCAAATATGGTGAGTTTGTCCCAGTGGCCAGTGAAAGTTTCCTTAGCTGGCTTAACAATGGGAGAATGAGAGCGATCCAGGCGTCAGCAAGGCCTTGTCCGAGGCGTTGGGCCCATTGATCACTTTCGAGCGTTGAGCATGATACAGCATCCAGCCATGCTCTCAAAGGTGCTGAAGTTTGAATTGTCTTGCAGTCATCGTCCGATACGCTTTTTGCATGCCAGCCTGTGAGGTCTAGTTCCCAAACGGCCCGCCCCAGTGCAGGTCGTTTCAATATGGCATGCAGGAACGAATTGGCATCTTCCCAATTGTTGATAGACACCTTTCGATATACAAGTGGTAGGAAAAGATCGTGAAAGTCATGGGAGACAAAGATGAGGTTCCGTCGGTCTTCCTTCTGTTCCAGCTGCTCTCCTATCAAAAGAAGTACGTCATTGGACAGCGCCAGTTCCATGATAGCACATTCGAATAACTTCAACAACTCAAGCCAAACAACGATAAGTGCATATAAAAATCGCGGGGAAATGGTGAACGAGAGAACCACAAACTCAATTGCGGGTCAAATCAATGAACAGCACGGAGTACTATTTAAGATCAATTTCTATTATCGTAGATTTGGCCACTGGAGAAGTTCTGGAAGATTAAACTTTGATCCAATCCAACCAATGTTGGGGCACCATGCCCCCCAGTGGATCTATATCCGGACACTCTGAGAGGCTGTAAATTGTTCGTTTCCACGTTTCGAAGAAAAATTCAACAGCTTAAACCCGAGAGAATGGCATTTGCCTGAATGTTTGCCGCTTTCTCGGGTTCTAATTCCGACTATATTCAAGAACCGGACATGAAGGAAATGATTGTATCCAGTTCCCTGCGGAATCTCCCGAATTCATATGGATGGGGGGTTTTTAGGCCTGAGGGGCAGAGATTGACAGTTGAAGAGTCACTTGGGTGCATGTGCAGTTATTGCAAGGATACTTCGTACTGAATATGGCGTCCGAGAGTCGTAAAGTCATGCCGTTATCTGGTATAGACAGTTCTACCTCACATCGCTCAAAAGCGATACAAGTCCATGGAGAACTGCAACAACAAACGTATCAAATGTATATCAAGTAGCATGGGAATACAAAAACCGACGATGACGGAAGTGGATCAGTCTGAGTGGACTCACGGGAGATAGTGGACGGAGAGAGCTGGAGATCACCCTAAGACATGGGACAATATTAGACGTGGACGCACCCACAAGAGCAAGACCAATGCAAGTTGTCAAAAATCCCAGTCTCTCAGACTAGAGCATGTTAGGGACAAATTTCGCACGCAGTTACGATCAACACACGATGTCCGGTGTACTTCACTAGCTTTGTTGATCAGCGGAGCATCTTTCGGAGATTTTAACGTTAATATTCGCTCCCGCGGATGCCGCCAGTTTCATCAATGACCATCTGACCTGGACACGTGGCTTCGAATGGTGCATTATGAGTTCATATGGGGTTTCTAGTTGAATTTTCAGTAACAAAGTACGTCGGGCTTGATCCCTACATCCTAAAGAAGTCACTCCATGCAGAAAACATCCAACCCGGGAAGTTATGAGGGTGGGTAGAAATCGATCGCCCATAAAATATCTCAGGCGATGTGTCTATCCCTCTAGAATGGAATATAGTCAATTACCCCAGTACAATGGGGTGGGAGAGATAGGCGTAAGTCGTACGGCCGAGACTACGTTGGGAATTATATGGAAACTATAAGCTCAGAATACATCAGTGTAGGCTTTGCGTTTTATTCAAGTAGCAGCGGAGGCAACATTTGTAGCAGCGGTTGTAGTAGCTGTGCTTTGAACGTCCATGAGCCACATTTGGAGAGCGGAAGTAACCACAACAATCTCCCAATTTTCTCCCATGGTACCAGTCAACCCAGCGCCCATGAAGGCGAATCGAAACCCTTTGGTCATGCTCCAAGAAGCGTTGTGTGCGATGAGAGCCACGATCTCCAACCCATTGCTTGTATAACCCAGACCGCGCTTCTTTCTGCTCCCGCCTACGCTAGCCACTGGTCCTGTCAACCGCACCAATTTCCATCCATAGGAGAGGCCGGCAAGTTCTTTGATTTCATTTCCATGGCTCTTACGCCACTCGAATCTCTCAGGTGTCGTTCCCTTTGGCCCCACTGATATTTCGAATGAGTAGTTAGGCGAAATATGCTTCATCCCACTGGGAACAAGCTGTTCCACAATTGCGTCTTCATGTTGAGACCCTGGACGAGGTGGGAGTGTGATTGCGACGGGTTTGATCCTTCCCCACTTGTCGCCCTGAGCCGTTGCCATCACCGGGTGCTTATTAGTTGGACCATCGTGTAACACGATCGAGGGTTTGCTATTAAACACAGTCGCCGGGGTTGACACTGCGTACAGCTTTTCGTCCGCGGTCGGCCCAAGGTGGAATGTGCTTGTAAGTTTCCATGGAAAGTATCCGTTCATAGCGGGCGGAAATTTGGTGGTTGCTGATGTACTGGTGGATCCAGTATAGGATGGTGTCTCATATTGAGGGGCTGGAGCCGCAGTCTGCGGGTCGTGCTCGGTATAAGGTGGTGGTAAGCCATAAAGTTCACTTGGGTTTGAACGAGAAGACGGCAAATCGGTCACTGTGCTCATTATGTGAAATTTGCGGAGAGAAATGGGGGGAAATATGAAGAAAATGAGAACTTGTGGGATGTAGCCCCCACATTTTGACCCCCAACGCCACAGGCGTCAGATTTCCCGATATTATTCCCAAGGGATGACGGGTTAAATCTGCGTCATTTTCAAACCTGAGATTATACTGTCTATGTATTAGCGACGGGGTTAGGCAGAGCACCAGAAAAGACTGATTAGATGCTACCTGACCGGTAACCTCAAGTTGATGCTTTCTTGCATAGGGCCGTATGTGCTTGTCAAGTAGTTTGTTTCCATTGGAGACCTCCAAGGTTTAATGTTGCGCTCGTAAGCGGGGGAACGAGACCACGCATTATTTCTCTTGACGACCTAGCCTTGTCTGTTAGGGATAGAATGAATGTATACAAAGCCGTTGTAGCGGGGGTTCGGACTGAGGCTTCCCACGCGCACCTGATATATTTACTTAGGTGCATTGACCCGGAGGAGCATCATGTGCCAGCATTTAGCGGAGACAATGCAGCCCTAGTGGCCCCATCTTGTGGAAATGTTGCAATAATAGATCCGAAATTGGGACCAGGAAATAGGTAGCTGTCGTATTCGGCCCCAAATGGTACTTTAATATTCATTGAGATCTGCACAAGAAATATCCGATCACGGAGTAAGCAAAGGCTGGAAGGTTACATCAAACGCCCAGGATCAAATGATTGGTTTTATGGATAATGGATATTGTAACCGGTCATTTAAGAAGTTATGATCAATCTATGAGGGTACACGTAGGCTATGAGATACAGAAATAGACCCCAATATTGGGAAGGAAGATTGGAAAGAGTGGCTTCAGCTTTACAAAATCGGTTTGTGGATCCCACTAGCTAAAAGGCACTCCATTCATGAGAATTTACAGCAATTTTCAGTAATTCGATCACTGAACTACTGCAAGGCAGGTCCGATTCATGCACCGATAACCTACAATGCCGAAACCCGAAAACTATACCTACAATATGCGAGGAGGGTGAATCTGTAGATAATAAGACAGGTATAACTATATAAATGACTCGTCTCTGTCCGTGCGTCGGTCTTGAGCTACGTAGTAGTTAGCATGGCCGCACCTCAGCGGCTCAGTCCACACGGAGTATTGCTTGACGGCTTGGAGTATGTTTCTCATGTCACCATTCATTCCAGAGTATCTATGTTCAGTGGTTATAGCGTACAACGATGGTCTTACTGGACTAAGAACCGTAACCGTCACATGGGATAAATGCGCCACTGTCAGTGTGATCGTCAAAGCGCGACCTTGCAAAGCTTGTGAACTCTGGTCTCTCGATAAACAATTACTAGTGTAAGCGGTCACGTCTTCTAGGACAGAAGAAGCAATGGTAAATATGGAGCAAGAGGAGCGCCATGGTATAGTGGCGTCAATTATCTGCTAGGCTTTGGACACGGGCTCAAATAAAGCTAGTAAATTTCAGGGGAAGACTCAACCAGCTGGTTAAATATAATTTATCGGGCAGATTGTTCAATCTGGACTGCATGGATTCTCACTTTCAGAGAAACGTTGCAAGTTGCAAATATGGTAGATCACATTTTAGTACTGACGAGTAAGCGAGCTGAAATCAGTTGGAAGCGGCAGAGGGCAGAAAATGATAGTAAAACATACAACCCAGGCCATTACGTTTACTTGATCTGTAAGAGGGAGAGGCGAAGGGAAGAGATGCATTGATCCCGATTGTAGCTCCTCAGAGGGGCTCTTCTTGTGCCGTCGACGGGGGCGTGAGATGAAGAAATCGAGTTCTAAACTACCTAATCTTGATGGTCAGTAATCAACATGAGCAAACAGCCCGTTTGTTTCCAGCTTTTACTTCGAGAGCGAAAGTGTGGTGTGGCATGTTTGAACCTGGTAAGCGTAGCCTTGATGGCCCACTTGGCGCCTTAATTTGCGGCTTCTCACAGTGTGCGCTCAATCCTCCAGCCCCAACCGCAATGTGGCGCTTTAAAGGGGTGCCAAGATACTAGCTATGGGGCCACCTTGGATTTTGACATGGAGGTTCAACTCGGCAGAGCCCCTGGTTAGAAATGGCTCAGGGGTAGTACACCAGTCGGTTAGCATTGGAATTTGCTTCCAGAGTGTCGTGCAAATTATGCATGCTTGTCGGGTCGTACCACGGATATGAGCGATTCTTGGTTGGACAGACAGAGCCCGAGGGCGTTGCCTCAAGGATGTGCGGTGTTACCAAATCATAACGGGAGAGGCGTGCCAAGGAGAACTGACCGCTATCCGTCTCGCGATGGTGTCCTAATCCACGCTTCTCGTAAGCCAAGATCGCAACATCAACACAGAGCGGATGTCGGCTCTCGTTGGGATGATGCTTGGTTCTTGGTTTCCTCTTAAGCGGAAAGTTGGTTTCTTTTTTTTACCTTTTTTCTGTTTCGTCGATAAAGGAGGGGAAATCAGCCATGGATGGCCCTTCCACCAAGACCCTTGAACAAAATAGGCAAATGTCCGACATGTGATGATGCTATGTGGCTTGAGGCGAGACATGAAGTTACATACACTAGGGGGCTGACCGGCATCTGACCCCAAACTAATTTGATATTCAGCTGATGATTGGTGACTTGATGACTTGGTGACTTGGTAACTTCCAAGGTTGACTTTGATAGGGTGCAACATGTTGACGTAGGAAAGCCCAGTTCTGTTAGTGTGTGCTATAGTCCTTCTTTGATACGGACTCTCCGTACGGAGTACTAACGTGTACATCGATTTGTAGTAGCAATGCATCTATAATGCAGGTATTCTGGGGAACCCAAGATACGCTTTTCCCCCGCATCCCCACACCTCTCCGCGTTTTCCTTTTATCAATTTTGGGTTTGGCCTTTCCCGTTTGGGCCGTTTAATGTTTTACTGTTTTAATGGTTTTGTATTTTCTTTCAGCTTTGTATATTTAAAATCCCTCACCCTTGCTCCTTATCCCTTTCTTTCTTTTTCTTATTTCTTCCTCTATACTTGATCTGACTCCCTTGCAGACCTTTATTATGGGGTACAAGATAACTAATATCTATGTCATCACCACGGTGGCCGTTATAGGCGGTGCACTGTTCGGTTTTGATATTGCTTCCATGTCCGCTATGTAAGACTTCTCATTCCTTCACGATATGAAGGTGAAGGATAATGACCACTGACTATCTCTCATAGTCTTGGCACCCAGCAGTACAAGTGTTTCTTCAACCAAACTGGCACCAATGATGACAAGCAGTGCGGTGGCCCTACCTCTGCCAATCAGGGTGGTATCTCAGCAGCCATGCCTGGTGGTTCCTGGGTTGGCGCTCTAGCTTCCGGTTTTGTTACTGACTATCTGGGTCGGCGTGGGGCCATCCAGTCTGGCTCGGTGATTTGGTGCATTGGTAGCGCCATCGTGTGTTCGTCTTTCGGAATAGCCCAGCTTGTCGTTGGCCGCTTTATCAACGGCGTTTCTGTCGGTATCCTGAGCGCTCAAGTTCCCGTCTATGTCGCCGAATTAGCCCAGCCCAGTAAGCGTGGTCAGGTCGTGGGAGCACAGCAGTGGGCGATCACATGGGGTATCTTAATCATGTTCTACGTTTCGTACGGCTGTAGCTTTCTTAAAGGTACCGCTGCGTGGCGCACCCCATGGGGTTTGCAGATGGTTCCGGCCGTCCTGCTCTTTGGAATGGTCTTCTTATTGCCCGAGAGTCCGCGGTGGCTGGCCAAAAAGGATCGCTGGGAGGAGGCCCATGAGGTTTTGGCTTCGGTCCATGCCAAAGGTGACCGAAATGCCGCCTTCGTGCAGTCTGAGCTACAAGAGATCCGTGAAATGGTCGAATTTGAGCGCCAAAACAAGGATGCCTCATACCTCGACCTTTTCAAGGGTCCTATGCTCTACCGAACCCACCTCGGTATGTTTACTCAGATCTGGTCTCAACTCACTGGCATGAACGTCATGATGCTTTACATTACCTACGTGTTTGGTATGGCTGGCCTCAGTGGAAACTCAAACCTTGTCGCTTCCTCGATTCAGTATGTCATCAACGTGGTGATGACCATTCTGGCCTTGCTCTTTATTGATCGTTGGGGCCGTCGCACTCCGCTTTTGGTCGGTTCTACCCTCATGATGGTGTTCATGTTTGCCAACGCTGGTATCATGGCATCGTACGGCAAGCCGGCTCCACCGGGTGGTCTCCACAATACTCCGGAACAGTCGTGGGATCTCTCCGCCGCCCCTAAGGCCGCCAAGGGGGTGATCGCTTGCACCTATCTTTTCGTTGCCAGTTATGCGCCAACTTGGGGTCCTGTCAGCTGGATCTACCCCCCTGAGCTTTATCCCCTTCGCCTGCGTGGCAAGGCTGTCGCACTTTCGACGTCGTCTAACTGGATCTTCAACTTTGCCCTATCCTACTTCGTCCCTCCTGCTTTTGAAAACATCAAGTGGAAAGTTTATGTGGTATTTGGAGTCTTTTGCTTTACGATGACAGTTCATGTTTTCTTCGCCTTTCCTGAAACTGCTGGTAAAACCCTGGAGGAGGTCGAATCCATGTTCACCACTCCTGGTCTTAAGCCCTGGAAGACCATTGTGCAATATGAACATGTTCGCAGGCTGGAACAGGGGGCTATTCGGTCAGACAAGATGGCAGATCTTCACGCAGAGGAAGGAACCGTCCAACATACCAAGTCCAGTGAGAAAGAGACGACCGTTGCGCAAGTTGAATAGGTGCCTGGTCTTCATCACACGGTACATTATCTGTCTGTATCCTCTACTAGAACCAGAGCCAGTACCTCGCCTTTTCAATTGCCTATACAGATCCGGCCTTTGCTAATAGGATGAGTTGCCTTATTATCCCCATAAGCTGTTGGACTATTACCCCCACACTATTTTAATCATGATTTAACTGCGAAATACCAACGGGATATCGATCCCTATTTGCTTTTTCTATAATCAAATTGCAATTTGTGACGACAAATATTAGCCCTGTAGTATTCAACGTAGGGCCCTACCAGGGATCAGCCCACTTTTTCTAACTTCTGGCCCAAGTTTTGTTGGGCCGATAGGCTCCGTATCGTCTTTTTCAAAGAATGAGCTAGCCATAGCTTCAGTTCGGCGGTCAATATGATGAGAATAGATAGTACGTGCGTTTTGCGGACTGGTTGTCATTCCTTCTGGAGAATTCGGCTATGGGAACAGCTGAAAAAAGGTGTACTGGCCACAGGATTTACCTTGCTAAAGTGCTCGTCAAAGGTTCGAAGGTGCTTCAAGGCTTGCAGTAGGCTTCGACTACTGGTAAAAGGGTGGTGCTCCAGCTCATCGACTATTTGTGCCGCTGCATCTCTATAGGTCTTGGTAATTTGTGCATTCTTCTTTACATCACGAATGAATTCTGTCCACTGTTTAATAGATATACGAAGCCGGGTCGGTAATATCAAAGTTACGACGTCTTCTTTCAAAGGTGCAAATTCACACTAAATTCATAATGACACGTGGCCTGTAAAAAAGATAATCCGGAGAAAGAAGCTGTCCAAGGTTATCTCGGTATCTACACATCATCATCCAAACCGGGGCAATGCTCGCTGGTCTCCGAGGTAATTTCCGTATAAGGGCCTGGGAGGGTCCAAATGATGTCGAAACTATATGAATGTCAGAGAAGTTGAGCGAACACTATGAAGGTTGAACACTGACCTATCGTCTGGATAAGATGGTGCATCCTTGACTCCCAGTGCTTCCGCAATATCCGTCAGTGCATTGTGCTCCCAGCAAACAAGTATATTGGCTAAACCCTTTCCATCGTATCCCTTAACCACATCTTTGACACATTCTGGATCATCCCGATCGCAAGACGTATCAACAGTGAGCCCGAGATCTTCAGCCAGCGGCTCAACGGTGTCGTAAGGACGGGCGCGCTTGCCATCTGTGCCGTTCATGTTAGCCCTTAATCTAGTTTATAAATACTGCGTACCGAAGCCGCGCAGGGACAGGGCATGATCATACTCTTTTTAGGGGTTTGCGCCATAATGTGGGTGATATTATACTCGGAATTCTTGCCGAAAACTTCGCGTAGGCATTGCGCACGTTCGATCCCTTGTGCATTCAATCCATTTTCTCCATCACTAGGTTTCTCCCCGTGTCGAATGAGGTAGACTGTGGGATCGCGTGCTGATGCCAGTGAAGCAATGGCCAGTATGCCGTAAGGGAAAAACCCGCGCATGATGCCGGATTGATTAGGAAAGAGAGAGAAATGTTTATCTCATATTAACCATGGGAGTAATAAATTTATTTATGAGATCTAATCCCACGCTTTAATAATAGCACTTGGCCAACCATTTTCGTGATCGACAGCCCATGAAACGTTCCTGGGATGCGATTGGCCAATGGTTGGGGCTAGGTCTGAAGGGGGAAATGGGCCCGCATCGGCCGAGATCTTCAGCCAATACAGTCAGAGTAACATTGACAGTACATACATACATCTAGCATATCCATCGATATCCGGGTTTGGTATGTTACCCATTTGAGCACGCGACTAGAGGGATTTTCAAAAATTTTGTGTTCTTCTCACTGAATGTACTTTTGATCCACAATCCACACGTAGAATGCCCTGATACGCGAAAAGATAAGCTGAGGAGACATGGGAAGATGCACTGCAAGGTTAGGTATCTTTGCTCTTCTCTTATATGGAATAGGGGAGAATTAGTATGAACTAATACCAAAGGCTTATGATGCAAAGCAAAAGGTAAAATGAGTGTGTATTTCAAAGAGTAGCTTTCTAACTAGTTAACTATTTAACTTCCTATGTGCTTACAAATGCTCCGTACAAGTGGATCCTATATGCGGAACTAAGCGACGAATAAATTACTATATAGGATGGGGGAATTCTGGTCAACACTACGGAGTAGTATATTCAAATTAAAAGGCTGTAGAAGACTTAGAAGCTATATCAGCACTTAGGTATTACAAAAATAGCGCTTTCCTAGAATAGGGATAGTACGAGCAAAGAGGGGGATGAGAATAAACAAAAGGGGTGTGTTTTTAAAGATTCCCTTCTGCCGTCTGTCATAACACAGGCTGTCGACGTTTCGATTCTTCCACAGATCTTCCACCTCCCACAGACAGTCGATCCATCTGTTGACCTGGGTTCAACCATGACCACCACTACAGAAAACAACGAGATAGGGTTGCCCTTAGAAAAAGCAGAGATAGTAGCCGAGCAGCAAGACTCTGAAACCGATTTCCGCCTATGGCAGCAACTCCCCATCTTCATCGCAATGGGCTTAGCCATCTTCATCCTAGGACTTGTATGTCCCCTCCTTTTAAGGAGGTCGCAACGTTTTGCTAAGAAGTTTGGTGCGTGTTCAGGACAACACGATCGTTGGCACTGCAACGCCAACGATAAGCAATGAATTCCACTCTCTTACTGACATCGGCTGGTATGGCTCGGCCTACCAATTAACAACCTGCTCAACGCAGTTCCTGTTCGGCAAACTGTACACCATGTTCCGCGTGAAATGGCTGCTGGTCATCTCGGTCGCAATTCTCGAAATCGGATCCATCATCTCTGCCGCTGCGCCCAATTCGGCTGCCTTTATCGTTGGGCGTGCGATTGCTGGCTGTGGCGCTTCGGGGGTTCTCAATGGTGTTCTGATGTAAGTACAAGAACTCTTACTACAACATGGTCGTCTGACTGACGTGATGATGTAGTGCTGGCTCGCATACGGTGCCGTTGCGCTGGAGGCCAATCTTCAATAGCACTGTCGGGGGGGCTGGAGTGCCTTGCCATGATCGTAGCTCCTGTGATTGGCGGCGCTCTGACAACCTATGTTACCTGGAGGTGGTGGTAATTGCTCCTCCGTCCTCATCGCGTTCTCCAGAGTGAGCATACCGTTGCTGATGCTCCATGCTTGCTAGTTTTTGGCTGAACCTCCCGATCGGGGGGTTCACTCTAGCTGTACTAATTTTCGTCTTCAAGCAGCCGCCAAGTCAAAAGGGCTTGGACAAGTCGTCGTTGTCAAAAATCAAGCAACATCCCAAGTCTGCTCGTCTTTACCGGCAGCGTCGTCTGTTTGCTGCTTGCCCTCCAGTGGGGGGGCACAACGTACCCCTGGAGCAGTGGACAAGTTGTCGCGCCTCTGGTTGTCGCAGGCGTTTCATTTGCTGCGTTTCTGGCGTACGAGACTCTCCGCAAAGACGAGGCTATGATTCCGCGGTCGGTCATTCTCAATCGGACGGCAGGGCTGTGTATGCTTTATGCATTTTGCTCTTCCGCGGCGTTTAATGTGATTGACTACTTCGTGAGTCCCCCCTTGACATGACATTCGTCATCGAACAGGCTCGCTCACTTGCCCTATTATACGCATAGCTTCCGATCTGGTTTCAAGCAATCAAGGGCGCGACGGCCGCCAAATCGGGGGAAATGCTGCTCCCCTCAATCATTGGGCTCTCCGTGGTGGCCATAAGCTCGGGCTTCATCCTCTCCGCAATCGGGTACTACACACCGCTGATGTTACTGGGCTCCGCGATGATGGCAATAGGCGTCGGCTTCTTGACCACATTCCAACCCTCGACCACACATGCCGCTTGGATTGGGTGGCAAGTGATGTTGGGAGTAGGCACTGGGCTGTCGTTCCCACAGCCGTGGTCAGCGACGCAGACAGCGCTCGCAGCAAAAGATGTGCCCCTCGGACTGGCGGCGTGGGCTTTGCGATCAGCTTTGCCGCGGCGGTGTCGATTTCGGTGTCGCAGAATGTGTTTACGAATCTGCTCCGCGAGGGTTTGCAGGTAGGTGCTATCCCCGGCGTGGATGCTGGCGATGTTATCCAGCAGGGTGCGACGGGCTTCTTGCAGCACATCGCGGAGAATGAGAGGGAATCGGTGCTGGTGATATATAATTTTGCCGTGACAAGCTGCTTCTGGCTGCCCGTGGCGGCCGCCTGTGTAGGGTTTGTTGCAGCCTTGGGAATGAACTGGAATTCGGTCAAGGGTAAGCAGAAGGAGGGCGACGAGGAGGAGAAGAAGGAAACTAGAAGTGAGAGAGAGCCGGTCGCGTAGGCGCACACGTAGGATGGTCTAGGAATGTTGAGGGATGCTTTCAGGACGCCTCAGGTGTTGGCTGTCAGGTTTAGGTCTATGATAACTGCCAAGACCTTCCTAACTAATATGTCAAAAGTCTGTTTACACTTTTAAAATCATTTTAACAAGCCACATTTTCATCCTAAGATAGCTCCTTACAAGTTATATGTAAACTTAGACCTCCTATTAATATTTATCTAGTAATTAATAGTTTTCGAAAGAACACCCACATACCCTACCTATACCTAGGCCTTGACAAGTACTGTAGTACTTTACATCACCCTAATAACCATTACTAGTTTTTCTTCTTATTATTTAATAGTCTTCCACCTATTATTTTACTATTAAAAATGCATAAATAGAGAGAGAAAAGGGGAGCTTTCTACTAAATAGTGTTTAGTAATTATGTATATGTTTCAAAATACTAATATATCGCAGACAGAACTGGGAACCAATTTCGGCTATACTTGTAAGACCATCTTTAATACTATTGGTGGGTAAAGATGTATATATTTGCCTCGAAAATGTTTATATAACCAGGGGAAAAAAACCAATTCTGTTTCGGGTACGACACGACAAACAAAACGTGTCTGTTTTCGAATTCTACTGTACTGTACTCTTTACTTGGGGTAAATGTAATTTATCGCTTTTACTATCTGTTTTGGGGTGGCCAGCTCGCTTGTGTGGCCAGCTCGCTTGTGTGGCCAGCTCGCATGTGAAATACGTTAGTTATCGTACGTAGCTTTAGCATAGGAATAAGATCATCTTTACCACAACCAGCAGATTCCATAACAGGCTACTAGGCTACCTATGTATGTAGCACTGTGTACCGGATCTCAAGCCCGCGGACGCGACTTCACCCGATCGGGGCGCCACTTGATAAGAGCGCCCAGGGTCTTGCTCTCTCTCAAAGCACAAGCTGATTACTCAGTGGCCATCTGGGCACCTAATTGCACTTAGCAAGCAGTTAAATAATAGCTACTTAACTAGTTAGCGCTTAGGGTATGCTCAGAGCACTCACGTCGTGCTCACTGAGTTCGCCCTAGTCCATACACAAGAAATCTACCATATCCAGAACGTCTTCCCGTGGCGAGACTATAATTGAAGGTCTTGTAGTCCATTTTCAGCCGCCCGATTCAACCTTTACACTTGGCAGGTGAAAGTTAGAACAGGGTTTTACCCTAACGTCACGGTTATATGATAGGTTGCCTATCCTTATTACTGGAGGTCATGCGATCATGGGACATCATAATTATATCACAACGGCGAACAAATCGCCGCAGGGATAGTGACGGAGGAATGATATGTGACGACCCCCTGATGATTATAAAGCATTTAAGTAGAACGATTATCCGTCGAAGACAGACCTAGACTTCATTAAATGATTACTCACCTAAAACGATCATTCAACTAGCCCAATATGCCGACAGAAGAAAGAGTCAATGAGATGCGTGGATACAAGGCGTAAGTATCACATTCCGGCCATAAAAAGTCACAGTGTTTCTAAGGCCAAAGGTTATCTTTTGCAGCGCGCTGAAAAACCCAAATGTTTCAGACGAGGCAAAGCAGAAGGCACAAGCCATGCTTGATGAGCTCGGCGGTGATCAGCCTCGCGAAGAGTTACACCAAGCAAGAGGCGATCAAACTAAAGACCCAAAGAGGGTCGCAGCTGGGCTTAAAGCGTGAGTATGACCTCAAGGAAATTTTTCAACGTCTACTAATTGGCCTATGTAGCGCGCAGCGTAATCCTATGGTGACCGAGGGTGGGAAGCAGAGGGCTGCTGAGAAAATGGAGCAGAGAGGTGCTCCGGAGGAGTAGACACCTATGTGGTTACTTGCTGTATACTTCCCTGGAGGTATATGTAATTAGGCCTGAACCTTTTGTGTAAAGAGCCCAGTAAAAGACTACGGAATTGTATTTATCTTATGGGATAATGCCCCTTTTAACAAATATGTAGTGATGTGTGATCAAATGGCTTTTTACATTGGCCCTTTCTTTCCCTTTCCTATTCCCGCTTGCGAAATTGTTTAGCGGCCAAACATCGCATGCCTGATTTTAAGGGTTGATTTCTGGATTATAACCAAATTAACTATTGAGGCAGACAAAATACGGGAGGGAAAAAACCACTATGACATTCTGCATCAAGAAGAAGACTTAGATCATCTTAAAGCAATCTTGGTACTAGGAATAGGATAAATATCTTGGTCGACACGAAGATCCAGCTTATTCGCTACACCAGAGCGATTCACTTCACAGTTTAGCCGTCACTGCTTTTAATCCATCCGCCGCTTTTCGTAGTGACTTCCAGTACTTGTCCTTTGCCTGGAGAATCTCGAATCCTTGTTCCGCCCATCGATCGTCCCACGGAGGGAGTGAGTAACCATCAGTTCCTGGTGCTGGGGGGCCAGCCAAACTTGTCAAGAAATCAAAATATTCCTTGAAGTCAGGTTTTATTTCATGGAATAGGGCTGTATGGCCTTTGTATTGAAGTCTTTGGACCTCCCAAAGATCCTGCTCTTGTGGCGTTGGCAAGGATGCAGCATTTCTTCCGGCAAAATATCGGGCAACGGCAACAGCCTGATATTCATATACCCGGAAGCTAATCGCAGCGCGGACCTGGCCGACGAGAGCCAAAGATGGATCCCCAATCTTGAAAATGTGCTGATAGAACCCTGCTACCCGGTTGTTGGGGGTCACGGGGTTTGGCACAATGAATGGATAGGACAGCTTGTACCCAGTCGCGAAAATGATCTTGTCCACACCCTCCAAAAAGCTGTCGTCGGAAAACAAAACGTTTATCCCTTTCTCAGTTGCTTGGATCTCTTTGATCGTCGGCCTCGCATTTACATTAGGTAGATCCCATGCGGATTGCAGTGCCTCGTTCTTCCCTCTCTGGGATAGCTCGAGAGGGCCTTTCACAATGGCATGTAAATCTGCAACAAGATCTGCCGAGGAGACACTGCCTCCAACGACCACCACACGCTTGTCCACATAGTCGTCTGCCTTACGGAACGCCTTCGAATGCTCAAATGCAGTCGGATAGCGCGCGAAAGCAGCATCAAGCCCTGGAACAAAAGGAACAAAAGGCACGCTGTAATGCCCAGATGCAACAATCACAGCATCGAATTGCTCTTCCCACCAATAGTCCTTTGGAGTGGTACCATCCCCGTGGCCGGACTGACGAAGTGTTAAGGTCCATTTTCCATGCCGCTTTTCAACTTTCTCAACTGTTGTATTGAGCGAGGCAAGATGAAGATAGTCTTGGAATATATCTTCCAAGTATTTTCTCACCACCCGAAATGGCCTGGTTGCGTTGGACTTCCCTAAGTACCTGGCCGACGATGCCGAATTTATCTCGGGAAATGGAGTGTGCGTGAAAGCCATGACTTTGGCGCCGACGTTACTGTCAAGGCCATCGTAAATGCCTGTGCGAGATGTCACGTCTTCAGGAGAAGGAGATTTGAGCAGTGGAAGGTGACTTGGGATTTCGTGATCTTGTTCACTGGAAGACTCTTGGGATGGAAACAGATCAGGAATCTTATCATATTGCCAGATTCCCCCGATGTGACCCCGTCGCTCGAATAAACGAATGGTCTGGAAAATCTTTTCTTCTTGCAGGGCTTTGACGGCAGAAATGCCAGATGGGCCAGCGCCGATCACAGCAACGCTTTGATACCGGGGCGCCATGACAAGAAGTCGTCTCGTGAGGGGGGGGGGCGGTTTGAAAGTGAAGAATATGTTCAAAAATGATCTTTCTGGCTGATAAATATCATCGACGGGATGCGAGCATCTTTTAAATTGGGGCTGTATCGTTATCAATTAAGGTGGTAGTATACAAAAGTAAGCGATGATGTCAAAATACTCCACCTTGGCGGAATTGTAGCTAAGTATATTATGGGTCAGTACTGCTTGAGAATAGCTGGAGGGGGACTTTTCATTGGGAATAACCTGTAAGATGTATTTAGGCTGGCTTTGACGCAATTTGAGAATGAGATGGTCATATCTTTGATCCAATTAACATCCGCCCTTTGAGGGGATATGGGTATCTTTTGGGGCATAAATATACATTCAACGTTGGATGAAATCCCCATGACGGATTGGTTAACAACGGTGAGGCTTCATTTCGAATATGTCTGGGGAGTTGCACCGAATTTGAGACTACATTGTATAAGAGAAAAATGCCTCGAGATTCACTTGGCAGAGCACACCCATTCCAGTTCACTTGGTTCTTTCCAATAGTTTGTATCACTCAGTGTAAAGCCAATTTTTCCCAACAGCTTTCCACTTCTGCTGTTTTCTCTCTCTGTTTCAGCGACGAATCTTTTGACTCCTCTTTCATCCACAGACCACTGCATAATGGCCTTCGATGCTTCCTGCGCAATTCCCTGCCCCCAGTATTTGGGTGAGACACCGTACCGCAGCTCAATCATTTCGAGCCATGATGGCAACGCAGGATCTCCAGGCTCTCGGGGTGGCATTGAAGTTGTTGTTGCATCACGGAGGCCTGCATAGCCCACCCATTCGGAGGCAGCGAAATGGATATTATTGATGCCCGCAACCCGAACGTACTCATCGCCTTTAAGTGTGATGAAACCATCATTTTGGGTGGAGTAAATGTCCGATTCGAATGTGGATGGTCCGCGCAACCCCACAGCAAAATCACCTAGACCGCGCCTTTGCCAACAACGTTCAATATCACGCGTCTGGATCCAGTCACGCGTCTCCTCATCGCTCCATACTCTAGCTGGAAAGTGATGTCCGAACCCCATTTGACAAAAATCCACATTTGCATGCAAGTCAGAATAAAGTGCCCGGTATGAGTTGAAGGAGACTGCTGTTGGGGTGGGAACAATAATCAATCGAGGTGTGAGAATAGCGAATTGTTCAACAGAGTCTCCGTTATCCGCACCCATTGTGCTGATGATCGGGCCCCAGAGGTAAATTGAATAAAATCACAAAATCCGGACTATATATTTGGGGCGAAGGAAAAAGAAAAGGAAGCGTTGATTTTTTTTCTTCCCTATGGGTCACGTGTATTGACTTGATATTCCTCGATTCTTTCCGATGCATTATTGACCGCTAGGAGTGGTTGCTGGATGCAAAAGAAACTTCGATCACCGCGTTAGTCTTTTCAATGGCATGGGGCACAGCCGATAATGAGCCCCAGGGTAATTTTTTCCCTTTTTCCCTAACGAGGGAACCGATCACACTTAACCACATCTCTGAATCCACTCTCAAACTCAGTCGATTTCGGCTATAGTTGGCTATAACATAGTGGCACATTGCGAATTCAAGCCTCATATGGCATTTTGGCAAAGCAGGGGATGGTAGTTTTAATCCATTATTCGATTGTAAAGCCCAGCTTTCGCCTTATAACTCAGCTAACTAGCGGACTGTTACAGCAATGTTTCTCTTCGTTGTTTCTCTAACCCGATCAAGACAATTTGCACAGAGAGACATTGCCCTACATCTTCAACCCTTGCTTCTGCGAAGGGTTCTGATATTCCTTTCTGTCGGGTCCCACAAGTGAACAACACCTGACATAATGTAGACATTTCGGTATTCTCCAAAGCAACAAATTGATAGGCAGAAGGCCTCTTATCTCCTTCTCACTCTGTATGGTCGAGTTCGCCCAATGTACATCCTACTATGGAGTCAATGCAGTATTTTCCAACTCTATACAATTCCCACTTCCTGGAGGTGCGTGATTACCTTTTGAGTGTGATGTTTTCTCGCTGCAGACAATATGTTTTTAGGCGGCGATGGAACTAGCGCTACCCACATGGAATCTAAGCCGCTACGGGGGCTTTGGGTATGGGGCTTCAAGCAAGCTCTGCATTAAAACTATTGTTTGTCTTCTTGTCATATGTGATTGCAATATTGGGCAGGTGGTAGGCGGATTTCTACAAGGCGATCATGGTCGGTGTAGTCATTTGCGAAATAATCAGTGATATTTCCTCTGTTCTTAAGAAGCGCCCGTCTTATGCCGCTCCACCTTTCATCCTCGGCCTTCAGAGGGCTCAAAAATACCATGCATGGAACATATGATCCCTATCACTCTAAGGAAGAGGTGAAGAGCAATGGAAATATAGCCCAACGGAAACAGCAAGGGTTAAGCATAGTGTGCACAGTGCTACGAATAGCAGTGCTCACTATGCTTAACCCTTACTGTTTCCGTTGGTATACAGCTTCCCTATTTTTCTATAGCAGTTGTTGCGCCTGGAAATGACTAAACCAGTCATTTCTGTCGGCTACCTTTGATGCTTCAATAGTAGGTTCTTCGGGTTCATCTAGTGCTTTAGGTTCATCTTCTAGCTCTAGGTTACATAGATCCTAGATCTTGAATCGCTCGGCAATGCCTTCGATATAGAAAATCTAGGAATCCTAGGAAGCACTATCCTTTAATGTGATATAGGAGGTTCCCATGGAGAGACTATAATCCGTCATGTTCGGATTGTTGACCGTTGTGAACAGATCTCCGATTTTTCGAATTCAGGGGTTGCGACCGTTGATTTAGTCGATTCTGCTTTTGTGTCGAATTCGCAGGGTTGTGCTAACAAAATAACACACTATTGGGACAATTCCGGGCTCATACCTAACAGAAATCTGGGTGTACGACAACGTATGGTAGGCATCAAAGATATGTATGACTCTAACTAACTAAAATGACAACATTGTATGCAATTTGTATGGATCTCGCCACGATGGCTGTCCGACGATATTCCGGGTTTCACTACCCTGTATCGTGTCATAGAATGGAGCCATGGTTTTCGACAAAATATGCCGATAGGAAATACGGCGAATATTTGACCGTTGGGACCTAATATCAGATATGTTCGTCGCGATATGAACCATTGAAGCTATTGCTGTCTCATCCCCAGATGAGATGATTGCTCCCTCAAGATACCTCTCTTAAGTCTCTATGGGGTCATTGAGTATTTCCCATTGCACAGTTTTATCACTACAACTGCGTAATATGGCATCCCCAATTCAAAAAAGCTTAGCTGATTCTTACAGTATCTTTCCTTGTCCCGGACTAGGATTAGATAGTGAATTATCACTACGAGCGTCGTCCGAAGTTGCTCGATATAATTTAGAGATAACACAAACACATACATGTGATATAGTGAACAGCTTCTGAACGTAGGCAGTCCAGGCAGTTTTGCATCAAGGATCATGGGGAATGTGACGATGACCCGCTCGACTGGGCTCTTGCAACGAATAAACAAATGATATAAGTCTTTTAACATGTGTAAAAGCAGCTGGTGTGACGTGTCATACCTATTGTAGAAAATGGGATTACTTCGAGAACTATTATGGCAATTGAGCATGCAATCAGCGGTGGAAGGCAAGTGTATACGAGGTAAAAGATACAGGATTTGGGAACTGCGAATTGCAAATTCCATATCGCGTAAGCGCACATTTAATTTGAATTGTTGTGCTAGTTAGGTAGGATGCTATTATTATTCAACCACATGCAAATTCTTAACTTCTGAATGGGATCCCGAGCATTGTCCGAAGAAAGGAGGGCGGTGTGCTATTGCCATCATGTGAACACGTACTCTACCAAAATGTTCAAAACTTAACTTGAAATAAGGTACGGGCCCATGGAGTATTGACCGAGCCGACTTGAAAAAGCCCTTGTCTGGCCTCAGAGCTCGTACGCTGGAAATTCTAAAATTATCTTTTTCGAGTTTACATATCAGAACGGCGCAAGATAAAACATTCAATTAAAAATATCAGAAAAAAAACCACTAGCGTGCAATGACACGTTGTTTTTGATACCTTCCTGATTGGGCAAATGTTAGGAGAAATAAGAGGTCATTGTTAATCGTGATAATTGAGCAAATATTAAGCTTCATTCAAGCCAAGATCCGTCTCAATCAGAGAGCTCACGTACATTACGGTACAACACAGGTACAAAGTCTGGAGTTGTACGGAGTACAACGTGATACGAAAATAAGCTTAAAATAGAGTCCAATGCAACACCTCCAATGGCTGAAGTACTGACTCTGCTCCTGGTAAACATGGAGCACATTTTCCGAAAAATGGTAGATTATTTTAATTTACCAAGTTTCACGCAAGTCATGATGACCAAAAAACGCTTTGCTCCGTACGAAGTACGTTTTTGATTGAGGGCAGTGCTCTTGCTCCTTCCCCTGACAGAGCCAGTAGGACGACGTGATAACCGCCAAGCCGTTTATTAACTTTTTTTTCCCAACCTTTGCTTCTTAGTGGATCCCTAGATTTTCCCGAGGTCGAAAAGGGGGTGGTGTACGAGAGTTCCCGCGTTGTGGATAGCCTTCGAAGGCAAACGCCGAAATATCTAGCTAGTGCCCTAATAGCTTCCATAGATTTCGCTGTAGGGTACTAGAATGGGGGTGGTACCGGATATCAGATTCAATGAGTATCCTTACTTTGGCAATAATTGTATCGACTCTGAAAAGAAATCCTAGTGGAGGAAAATTCCGTTGGGCCCCAGAAACGTTGAAAAAAAAAAAGAAGAGGCTAGTGCAATGTGAATCCATGGGACAAGCGCGTCCACCCGTTTGACAACTACCCAATGATAAGGCTGTTCTCCTGTCAGTGCGCCGAATTTCACAATGTTCTGGAAAAGAATTGGAACAAGGGGATTGGTCAATGTGTTTTTTGAGTTCCGACAATCTAGAGCTCATTTTTTTCGAGCCTAGCGGATACTTTATGGGAGTGAAGGGGCAAAAGAGTGAAAAATAAAAAAAATAAAAATAAAAGTAGAGAAGAAATAAAACTACCCTCAACCCTCTGCATATTTTCTTATCTCTGTCATCTCCAATTTATCGCTTCAAAATGGCTGTGAAACAGAGGCAGCCTGTCAAACAGGCAGAGCAGGTATGGAAATAATCCCAAACCACCCAATAAACAGTGCGCGTGTACTAATATTCCCCTTCTACAGCAAACCGATGTTCCCAGCTTGCAATCCCTCAGAGATGCAATCCCGAAAGAATGTTTTGAATCGTCTCTCGCAACCTCCCTCCTTTACCTCGCTCGAGATATCATCTATTGTGCTGCTCTGATTTATGCTGCACTCCACATTCATCTCCTCCCTTCTCTGTATATGCGAGTTGTTGCCTGGGCCGTGTATGGATTCTTCCAAGGCTGTGTTGGCACAGGATTATGGATTCTTGCTCACGAATGTGGCCACGGTGCCTTCTCGAAGCACCAAGGTATCAATGATTTCATTGGCTGGGCTACGCACTCCTTCCTTATGGTCCCCTACTTCTCATGGAAGATCACCCACGCTCGCCACCATCGCTACACCGGCCACATGGAGAAGGACACCGTCTTTGTCCCCTGGACTGAGGATGATTTGGCGTCAAAGAGAAATGTCAGCGTTGAGCAATTGAAGCACCTTGCTGAGGAGACACCCATTGTCTCCTTTGTCCAGCTGATCGGACACCAATTGTTGGGATGGCAGCTGTATCTCATCATGAATGTGACTGCTGGAACTAAGAGCGGCCCCGATGGAGGCGAGAAGGTCAAGTTTGAAAGCCACTATAACCCATCGAGCTCAATCTTCACGGCCGCCCAGTGGAAGCTCATTGCCTACTCCGACATCGGCTTGCTGATCATGGCCTCCATCGTGTGGTACACTGGAACCATCATCGGAGGGTGGAATGTCTTTTTCCTCTACGTGGTGCCTTATCTCTGGGTTCACCACTGGCTGAGTACGTTTTTCCTTCCCCACCTTACCTGATACCCTAGAACGAGAATTAACCAAATCGACAGTTGCCATCACATACCTTCAACACACCCACCCTGAGGTTGCTCACTACACCGCCGAAGCCTGGACTTACACCAAGGGAGCACTGGCGACAATTGACCGCACAACTGGATTCATTGGCCGTCACTTCTTCCACGAAATCATTGACTACCATGTGGTTCACCACCTTTTCAGCCGTATTCCATTCTACCACGCAGAGAAAGCCACCAAGGCTATCCAGCCTATGCTCGGTGAAAACTACCACGAGGAGAAGGAGGAGAGCTTCTTGTATTCCTTGATGATGACCTTCCGCAAGTGCATCTATGTCTCGGAGAGCAAGGGACGTGCCAGTGGACAGCCTGGAGTTCTGCACTTTGTCCTCTCGGATGAGAGCAAATGAGAACGGTACGATACCATAGAATGGCCCTTTCATAAAAATCATAGACTAGATTTCGGTTATAGATTTTGGTTAGATCACCGCAAATTTATGCGAAAAAAACGATTATTTCCCCGCTATGTCTAATTCCTGATAGATATGCTTTGCAATTAGATACAAGTAATGTTAAATTATTCCGTGACCGTAAACATTTGCGAGAACAAACTTATGTATGAACGATGAACTGTGCCGCCAGGGACTTTAGCTTATTTACGATTACTGCCGCCAAAAGATCACCACCCACCTCCATTTTATAGCTGAGGACTCGTGTGCCGAGGTGCCAGGGCCCCGGTGGTGAACTCTACTTTACCTCATATTATATAGTTTCCGAGGGCTAATGTGAGCAGTGTGAATATGTGACCGGGGAAATGTAATCAGAATCCGTACACAGATCTCAAGATGAGTGATTTAGCCCGTGGCGTAGCCATTGATAGACGTGAAAGCTGGGATATTGGTCTGCTGGATATTGTGTTGAGGTTAACAAGGCTGGCTGCAGTTACAATCCTTAAAATTTATGGTAGGTTGAGTCGCGTCGGTGATGACTAGCTTAGCATAGGAACCATTAAGTAGTGGGGGATCTCAGGTGATGGATTTATAGATCAGGAGGTAAGCTGAGCCTCGCCGACAAGAGTGAGGACCCCCAAAGCTTTCGGTTGGCAACTGAGAAGCCAAAAAAAAAAACTCAGCCGTGGTGGTTTGTGGTGCGGGCTGGATTGATGGCCGATGGAAGACGAGGTTGTGAGATGCCACCTACTGCAAGGAATGATTTGCTCAGTAATAAAGGCGTATAACGCGGAGTCTATTTTCATTGTAATCTGGTGAGCTATTTGCAGAATGGCTTGCTGGTAGGTGCTGTGAAAAGTAAGTTTGTTAATAGCAAGGTCTGCGACAGCGAAGCTGATGGGAGAGCAAAGATACAATTGATACAGCGTTTGTACGCATGTGCTCAGTGTTTCGAATAAATACTAAAATCGCAGGATAGGCAAGGTAAGGAAGACGAACCGTTCAACATAATAGATTTGAAAAGTGACTAGGTAGTTCAACATAGCAAACGAAGCTTTCCATGGCAGTTTCGTAGGCTCGTGTACACGCCTATTTAAATAGGTGACGCAAAAAAAAAGATCGTTAGTTAAACATCAAAATCGCTCTTTCTCCTCCCCTCCCCCCGCCAAACAACCCACCCCAAGGTAACTATCAATTTCAGACTCATGGCAAGCCATATACTAGACGCCATAGTCGAGGTCTTAGTAAGTCCACCCGCGGTCATGGCGCCCAGAAACAATGCGAGAAAAGCCCCCACTCGACGGTTGCGCTTCGGGTTGAACTTTGCAGTCAGCTTTGGATCGACAAGCAGATCACATAGCATAGCCGTCACAACAACAGTTGGGATTTCATCTAAGGCCAGAACCCTGGAAGCACAGATCTGGCCTCCTGCTTGGAAAGCTAGAAGTGAGATTGCTAAGACTTGTATCCATTCAATTGGAGCTCGGGGATCCTCAGGTTTCGGGGTGATGACCTCCAGCTCGATAAGAACTGCTGTCGCCAAAAGGGCAATAGTCTGAATGCCAAATGAGATTATCATAGTTGAGCGGCGTCGTGGGCTCAAGAGTCGATGCATGTTGATAAAGATTATATTGCTCGCAAGGAAGACGGTCAGGGCGATCAGGGACTTCGCCCAAAGATATGCTGGGTTTGCAGGCTGGCCAGAGGCACCCAGAGCCAAGAAAATGGTGTTTCCTGTGCCACTTGGCATTAGCCTTGTGTCCTTTGTGCTGTGAGAATAAATTGCTCAGTAACATGAACTCTACATACCTGTTTGCATACTTGAAAAGCTGCCCCATGCATTAAATGATAGCCCATCTACCAAACCACCAACGAACCCGCATACTATAAGAGGAATATCGGTATGGGTGGTATCTATGTCTGCTCTGAAGTGGCGGGAAATAGTTGAGTACGCTGTGTTGTCTTCTGGTGTCTGGTTTCCAGAGACAGATACTGCTGTGCTGCCCCCAGAAGACCACATGCCCGGTGTATATTTGATTTCCTCATTGGGCCTCCCCAAACGAAAAGTTGCGGTTGCTAACTCGCTCTGGTAGGTAGAAGGGTTATCAGGGACACTGTGGGCTGTTGTTGTGACTGGCTCGATGTATTCCGACGGGGAAGGGGGCCGGTGATGCATGTTCGGGTTATTGTAAATATATATGTACTATTTAACGGATAAACTGATTATGAATAGAATCAAGCTTAAAAAGGTTCCACTTTAGCCGTGCCACTGTGAAAAGAAATAGATTGCCATACAACGGACGAGCCCTTCTTTAATACTGATCCATTTTGGATCCCTTCCGATCCTCCCCATAAAAGGAATAAGCTGAATCCTCGCCAAGAGAGATAAGAAAACATGCCGATGACATGAAACAATAATACTTGCCCCATCCCTACACGCCTCGTGTATGTGTGACGAAGTACACCGCCGAGGGGTAGGTTTGGATCCGAACTACTTAATCTAGATCTACTCCATATGGCTCTTCATTGCACATACACCGTGCGTATGCAAGCACCATAACGGTGATTATTGGCATAATTAGGTCGTATTACGTGGGAAATCTTCCTAAAATGAGCAACCCAATATGAATGCCCGTCCTAAAATGTGTTGATCTCACAGATCCCATCTTAGAAGATTCTCGGCGTTGTCTTGGCGTTATAATTATTCTCGCTGCATGCCTAATTCATCCCCGAACTCCATTAGAAAGCAAGCTATAATACGACCTCGGAAGCTTGGGATTCAGGATTTACCTTGGCTCGGCGGTGCCCGTCATGACCCGACCCCTAGGCTTCTTCGATTTTGACAAGCCATCCGCAGCATTTACTTACATTGTTTCTTGGCAGCGTGGTTATGTGTTGTAGCATTGATTGGATGTATCTTATAACTCAGTGCGCGGCAATCGACTGAATGTAAATTTGGCATCAATCTGGCTAGCCATCATGTTGCTTAAACTCCCTTGCCCCTTGGTTATCTGCTTTATATGCAAATGCAATCACCTGGGCCAAGATGGCGTCTTAGAGAATATGTATGTTCTATCGCCTGCTCTGGCCCCTGAAAACGTTCAAAGAATCAACTGTAGACTTTAACTGCCAAGGGATCGACGTATCCACTGGCACTAGTCCGTTCGGGGTCCCAAAAGCGCTGCAGTAAGACTAGTCGCCAAGAACGATCTTCGGCGGCATCAATGGTTCACCACTAGTCTTATCTACGTCTACGTATACCAACGGCTAGTTCCGATAACACAGCCTCAAATACTAGATCTTGGCATTCACTAGGTTGACTGTGTTGACCAGAGAGCAGTTCACGCACTGGGTTGGCTGGGTTGCGCTGACGGGTCAAATCTTGGCATATTCTCATTGGAATGGATATGTGGACTGCACCAATCTCTGCCCAACTCTAGAAAGAGAATTATGGCCATCGGAAGTTTGGATTTCGCAAACACGGGGGGAAAAGAACGAATAAAAATCGCCGAGCGGGCTCAATGGCAGGATAACCGAATATTTCCATCCGAAAAAGCAATACTATATGCCAAGGCGTGAGAAACTGTGTTCCTTCCCATGCTATTGTTATCTTCAGACTAGGCAAGGTCGGCCGCCTCATGAGGCCACCAGCAAGATGTGGTAATACTATGGGGATGTCTTTGGTTCACCTCCAATTGGCCAGCCCGCCGACTGGGCAGTGTTTTGGTTTAAACCCATGCTTAACCATTCACCCTGCTGTGAGTGTGACATCACCACCTGATTATCGTATAACAAGGATTCAGTTGAAGGCCTGGGATACTACAATGCCAAGTGGATATTCGGTATAAGCCGACTCCTTTCGATGCTCGAATCAGGAGCCCACGATCTGCTCGAAACTTCCGTCGCATAGAGAGATGTAACTACGTAGGTTTGGTTATCTGTAACATATTGTAACACACATGAGTTATAGCTAGGTCTGTAGTTCAGCTCACGGTCTTGGTATTTACCATCTTCAAAGGAGTAAGACCCGGCGGCAAGGGTGAAGGATTCAGTGGGGATGCGGATGTTAATGCCAATGCCAATGCCAATGCCAATGCCACGTTGAGGCTTTCTGCAAGTTGGATGTTGTCACTGCTTTGTGTCAATCTTCTTATCGTGAAGGGAGATCCTAACTTTAAGCATCCGAAATAATTTACCGGGGTACCCCAACCGCCATTCATTGAAGGGATAGCGCAAGAAATCCGCTAAGGCTGCGCCACTCTGAGAAGGGTCCTCACCGTGGGGTGGGTGTCGATCCTTGTCGATCCTTGTCTATTATTCCTGATGCCTTGGGTAGACCCTTTCCGCCCTTGCTGCAATAGGAGTCCGTCCACAAAAGGATACTGGTAATACCTTTCGCCAAGATATTGCGTCAATTGATTGATAATTTCCAAGCTCTGGTCGTCGGAGGAATCATCGGGGAAATGCTTGCATTGCATACAATCTTTTCTCGTGTTGGCCCTGCGTGGTGTCTAGACCGGGCTTTGGCTTTCGCTGCATAAATAAATTACCAACTGATGCATGACCAAAGTGAAAACGAGCCTAAAGATTACCTATGTGTGTAAAATGTGAAAAGGAGTCCCCTGCCCCTCGGAGTTTATAGATCATCCTGCAAATCCCATGCAAAAGTAAAGTCATGGTAATGTGTGAGATCCCCCAATTGTTTCCGCCACTGGCTTGGAATTATGTGTATTATGTAAACACTCACTCCATTTAACTAACTAGTTAGGTCAATGTTTTTACTGCAGATGCAGCTATTACTTTAATCGGGGTTTCTAGATAATGTTCAAGTGGAAGTTATAACCGATGAGTTTAATAGAATCCTCATTGCATAAGTTTCTGTTGCATTGCGTGGGGGAAAAAGATACAGGCCATTGTACCACTAGACTATAACAACAACCTGGGTTCTTGTTTAGGGCCTAGGGTGGCCATATTCTAGTCTGACGCACATTGTTTGAGTGGGAAGCTCTAAAGTCCGTGAAATCTAGTTTTGGTAGGTCGTTTCGTGACTAGTGTGCTTTGTTACACTGTTGATTTATTGCAATGGCTCGTCTATCACAAAAGCAGTTTTGCAACATGCTCAGAAAGTGCATCTGGTGATGAGTTGTAGTTGATTTGGACCGTTTATAAGGTGAGGCTCTTATCCGGCTTGGTGTCAATATCGACTTCCAAGGCATCTCTCCTATAACAGATGATGAACGCATGCTCGCCGGGTAACTCTGTGGATAGACTTGGCTCATATAACGTGCAAGTGAGCTCATGGATTCCGAGAACCGAATATTAGAGGTCTAGAGATGTCGAGCGATAATGCGCATTGCCGGGAAGTTGCAAACAATTTCAAGAATACCACTCATAGATAGTAGCCTTCTAGTTGCCGTGGTATAGTCCGTAGATGTCGATATCAAAACATATGCCCTTCAACACGGAATGAACGCACCTTCCTGCTCGTTGGCCGGTTGGGTTTGGACGAGACTAATTTACTGTGGACTCTAGCTGGGTGCCGGTTGCCGCATAAAGAGTTCCTTCTCATTATTATACTGTCCCATGAGAACAATTGACGTAGTTTCTTCTGCAAGAAGAGGTTCTAGGTGGTCGTACAGGCCAGCTGCAAGATATAGTTGGTCGCGGCAGCGACAGAATCATTGACGCCGCAGAGTGCCTCGGAGTGACGGATAAATTGATTCAGCGAGGTAAAACGTCGCTGATTGGAACATATCCCTTAGTCGAGAATCATTTTATCCATTGATTCAAGTTTTGACCGGGGTGATAAAAAAAATATTGCATAATCCTGATAGAAAGAGAAGGAGTCCAATATATTGTCTGTTACCTTGTTAGGATGCTCTTGTCGGTCGAGGTTTTGAGACGGGCAATACGTTGTGATCATATTTATATAAGAGTATAGGGTAGTCAATGACAAGGCAAGTTATGGTTCTTGCAAAGGTTTCACTTGCTTCAGATGTCAAGCCTGCACACCTGGCAGTCTATTAAGAGCTGCTCAGTAGTATCGGAGACATCCTTGACAGCAACATCTCCCACGGCCCAGGGTGGCGATTGATTTTGGGGTCTGGCTATAGGTCCGTTTTTCTCATGATGATCCCCTAGGTTTTTAATATTGCCTCGGCTTGCGCGCCGCAATCATTAGGTTTCAGGATGTCAATAGTATAATTTTGGGATTCTAGCTGTAGATGAAGGGAGAACAAGGATCCAGGAACATAATGACGTTTTTCCATTGCAATGGCGATGAGATACATACACATGCACAAATTATGTGATCGAAGAGAAGGGGGTATATGGCAAGCAAGACGGGAGACCTGGCAGGGAAAAGTGTAGACGGGAAAGGTCGGCCCGCAGAAGAAAACTACATCGACAATCATTGGAAAAGACACAAGCCCTTGGAATGGTAACCTTAAGCCACCCGATCCTTGTCTTTCTGCTCTAGCTTTCCCACAAGCCGTTTCATACCCGTCCACTCATCCGCCGGCACTTCCTCCGGCAGCCCGCAGAGACCCTTGCCAACTTCGAATACTGTAACGACACCATTGAGGCCACCAGTTGCCAGGCGGCGTCCTTCACGCTCGTCCCAAGCAACCTTGTTAAGGCTTCGGGACATGATGTTGCCGTGGGTATTGTCGACAACTTCACGCGCCACTGGGACTTCGGTATCTGAAGCGAGGTCCCAGACTTCGACATTGCCGGCACCGTCGACAAGAGAGAACACACCAGGCCGGGTTGGGTGCCAGCGGGCATCGTAGACAACATCATCACGAGTTATGTCGAGAATTGGTGAGACGACTTGGGATTGGGCCAGGCCAGATGTGGCAGAGGCGGTTGTCGCAGGTGGTCGCACACGCCAGAGCTTCACGCTCCAATCTAGACTAGAGCTCAGCATAAGATCGCCAAGGTCTACGGGTCCACGGCCGGGGTGAAATGCGGTAGACATAATTGGTGCCGTATGTCCCTTGTAGGCTACGCGGTGGTCTGTGCCAGATTTGGCTCCGGCCCGATCGTACCGGTGGCACGGGTAGATGACTCCTTCTTCAGTACCGACGATGAAGAAGGTAGGATCGGTGTGAGGGAATGACATAGTGGTTGGAGCAAGATCCTCGGTCTTGGATGGGGGAGGTGTGGTCAGTTCCACACGATCTTGTGGGTAGGATAGCATATCCATCGTCCAGCCGCAGACCACACCGTCCGTGGAGGCGGTCATGATATTGTGTGCATTCTGTGTGCCAACAATCGAGATGCTGTAAACGGGATGGGCGTGTCCGCCGCCTGATAGTGGGGTCTTCTGTACTGGAGAGCCTCCACCGGCGCGCGAGGAGCGAGTGTCCCATACGAGGACCTGACCCGAATAGGAGCCTCCAACGACAAGGTTTGGATGGTAAGGAGAGAATTTTGCGGTAAGGATATCGGATGTCGAATGGAACACATATTCCGGACGACTTTGCAAGTGCTGATTCCAGATCTGGACAAGACCATCAGGTTCGTGAGGAGCTGAAGTATTCTTGGTGTATGATGCAAGCAACAATTCAGGGAACTGGAGTCAAGGTTAGCGTGAGCCAAAGCACATTTATTGGAAGTAGAAAGCTTGCCTTGGGAGAGAAGCTTAAATCACTAATAATGCGATTCTTGCTCCATCGCTCGTCCCAGAAATGGCACACTTCTTGCATTGCTCTCCTTTTCTTGCCAGTCTCCTCATCTTCTTGCAGGTTCCCATCAGTTCCACCCAGCTCATAGTCTGCCAGTACATCGTAGTCTTCGTCCAAAGCCCGCTCGATTACCTTTGAAGAGCGCTCGACAAAGTCCAGGAAATCGTCCGACGATGTGACTGCCTTCAGCTCGTCGTCATCGAGTTTGCGTAGAGGATACCGCAGCTTTGTTGATGGCGCAGCTGTGTCCTCATTATTATCGGCCTGAATAGTAGCTTGCAGCTCTTCCTCAATTTCTTTACGAAGCTTTTGTCGGATTTCCTCATCTCGCTCCCGGTCTCGTCGACTGAGACGCTTGCTCGACCGCGCAGTACCAGGTGACTCCTCATCGTCCGAAGCGACAGACTCTTCAGGGGTCTCGGGCTGGAGATCTAGTCCGTCTGTTTGCACGGCCTTGCTATAGGTGACAACTTCCGGTTTGGGCGTGGATTTGTATTCGGGCTCAAGTTCAGGGGGCTGCGGGGCTTCTGTTGCAGAGGGGATCCAAGGCTCATCTGTTGTCTGGACGGCAATGGACTGGGATTGTGGTCGCAATAGAGTTGTATATGTATCTGCATTCTCCCCGCTTAATTGGCTTGCGCTCAATACGGAGGTTGGTCGACTTCCTCTCCGCGACTGGCCATCGGCGCCGTGGATGAGGGAGGCCGACGCTGGGCGGTCGACCAAGCGAGAGATCAAGTCATCGAGGTCGTGTCTGTTGTCTGTGCGGCTTGGTGTCGGTGAAATAATCTAGCAAGCTTGTTAGACCTAGACAAGCTTCATAATTCATTCATATGCCGCGTTTACCTCTGAAACATCCCCGACGCTGGTTCGGGAGCTGAATTCCTTCTGGCGCAGCTCACGCTGCTTTTTGAGCTCAGCAAGCTTGGCCCGCTTTGCGAGGATCTCATCCTTGCGCTGCTGCATCGACGACATCTTGCACAATCATAAGAGGTTAGACTAGATGCATCCTCATCCAAGTGTAGTACCTCCACTGCGCGTTTATTTACGGGGATGACTAAGCTCCTTCTTCGGGAACTCTGGAGCGGTCCGGAAAAACTCGCGCGCGCAGAACATGAACTGAACCTCGCCATTTGACTAACCTGGAGATTCATTGCCATTGACGGTTGACACCTGTTGCACGGTCCCTCCTTCTTCACAATTTATTCCTTCATTTAATTCCCGTCTTCCACAAGCCTCGCAGAAATGGCTAGCCAGGGTGTCAATGTGAGTACTGGCTAAGGGTTACCCTCTCCCCCGACGGTTGTTGACCACGTCTCCAAACATACAGGTCCTCCGTTACTCGGCTCTCGTTGCCGGTCTCGTCTACGGTGTCTACCACCAGTCCTCTCTCAACTCAGTGACCAAGCGCGCAGAGATTGAGCACGAGTACGCTCGCAAGGAGCGCCTGATCGAGCAGGCCAAGGCGGAATACAAGAAGAAGACCCAGCCCCAGCAAGAGACCAAGACACAGACCAGCGGACGTACGTTTAATTCCCCCCGGTGATACGACATAGACGAATGCGACGATATCCGGAGCCGCCGCATATCTCCAAACCCCAAAGTGCTGACCAAAATTCCATAGTTATCACGAATTTCGAGGACCCCAAGTTCGACCTGGAGGCCTTCTTGAAGGCTAAGGCTGGAGAGTAAATGTGATGGATGGTATAGAGGAGGAATGCTACGCACCGATCTCTTTGCGGGAATCGCACCTCCCCCAGGGTATTAGACGCGTTTTGCTCAATTCCGCTCCATTTTATTGTACGATTGTTTGGGTTTAATCTGCCCCCCGAGTTGTGGCATTGCGAGCGCAAGATGGAATGATTTTTGTTTCTCATTTTTAGACGTTTTATCTGGGTCCTGTACATACCCTGGGCTGTCGTGTGCCTGTACACTACAGTTGGACCACAAGCAAGAGCAAAAGATCGTGTTATGCATTCCGGCGTTACTAATGGTCCTAGTACGTACCAGACCAATCTTGGATTGGCCTTCCTCGGTCCTCGCATCTCCATATCCCGGATAGAGGAGGTAGCCGCGTTCGGCGTAGTCCTCTATTAAATAACTTGTATTCCTTGGTTTTTCAAGCAAGTTTAGCCCGCACGCGTTCCTAGCATTGCCATTGCCTTGCGAATCCCGTTGGAAGACTGAGGCTCCGCGGGCGATACGACAATAGGTTTGGGATGCAGCAGCTTTGAGTCCAAATCCCATGTCCACCCACATTTTGTGAAGTTCGATAATATGTTTGGATCTTCCTGTTTGGCGAGCTCTTCATCAAGACCAAGGTGGGTTGCCGCTGTAGCTAGTCGTATGGCTTCGTATGACCTGCTCATTGCGATCAAGGTCTTGTCTTGGAAGAAACCTAATTGCAAAATAGCTGGTCAGTTTAAGATCCTGCCGAAACAAGAGGCTCATCGCCATGGAGACACATACTCTCATATCTCCGAACCAGGGGCTGCAAAACGTCTGGCCATGGTAGCCCTCGGAGTACCTGGTAGACCTGGTCGTGTTGAGTCTGCCATACCGCTCTCAGCAAAGTCAAGCAGTTTTGCAGTGAAGCTTCCTGTTGCAGTAGGGCTTCGGGAATTCGTTTCGTTAAGGCGCGAGCTTCAGACCTGGGACACAAGCTTCATTAGCAGTGTGGCAACCTTCAGTGGCACTCTCATTAAACTAACACTTGGTCGGTAAGAAGATGGACGAGAAAGAAACTCGAGTAGAACAGGCCCAATAGTGTAGCATCACCACCGTCTGCGTTAGAATCTTTACCCCGGGTAGAAATGAGGCATGCTTGAAGCTCGTATCGCGATAGGGCTTGAAAGAGCTGTGAAGGTGGAGCGTTGGAGGCCACCAGCTGTGAGAGCTGCTCCATGGTCAGCGGAGGCAGCTCCATGTGTGTATGTGAGATGTAGATAGGCTTTAAATAGCTCGTTTTGGTGTACAAATACTGATGTACTCAACAGTAGTAAGTTTATTGAGTCAAAAGTTAGTCAAAAATGCTCCAAACAAAGATTCTTGCTGAGTCGTAGTATTGCGGGGAGCAATCGGAGGTGGCGCCTCTGGCCGGTGCCAAGACCTTCAGAAGTGACCACCTTGCGCAGCTCTTGCCCTTCCCATCTCTCTCCACGGTCCTCACCACTGGTATCTCAGCCCAATTCATTCCTTGATTTCATGTTTCTATTTTGATTTCTGATTCTGGACTTTGCTCCGTTTTCAAGGCCATCATGGCCCCGTCTTCGCTTGATGTTGTGCTGAAAGGCAGCTCCGGCCGGAACACACGCGGTCTATTGCGGGTTATCATTCTTTGTACTATTGCCGCCGCTGCGGTATCTAGCCGCTTGTTCAGTGTTATTAGTACGTCTCAATTGGGATTCTCTATGATTAATATGCTAACTATATCCTAGGATTTGAAAGTATCATCCATGAATGTATGATTCCCCTGCGCCGCTGCACTAGATGCGGTGGCCACCTCGATAGCCTCATACAAACGAGATACTGATACCGTCTTACTCTAGTCGATCCGTGGTTTAACTTCCGTGCGACAAAATACTTGGTCGAAAATGGCTTTTATAGCTTCTGGGATTGGTTTGATGACCGTAAGGCCCCTTCCCCGTGATTGCACGCCCACTACACGATAGTCTAAACGGCATTGTGCTAATGAACATACTTGTACTATAGGAACATGGCATCCTCTCGGTCGTGTTACTGGTGGTACATTGTACCCTGGCCTGATGGTGACCAGCGGCGTGATCTACCATATCCTTCGTCTCCTTACTATCCCCGTCGACATTCGAAACATTTGTGTCCTGCTTGCCCCCGGATTCTCTGGACTAACAGCCCTGGCGATGTATCTCCTGACCTCTGAGATGTCTGACTCTCCCTCTGCGGGTCTCCTGGCCGCTGCTTTCATGGGAATTACACCCGGTTACATCTCGCGGTCTGTGGCAGGCAGCTACGATAATGAAGCCATTGCTATTTTCCTATTAGTGTTCACATTCTACCTCTGGATCAAGGCTGTGAAGAACGGCTCGATCATGTGGGGAGCCTTGACTGCATTGTTCTATGGATACATGGTTTCTGCCTGGGGAGGATACGTCTTCATTACCAATCTGATCCCTCTTCATGTCTTTGTTCTTCTGTGCATGGGGCGATACAGCGCCCGTGTCTATATCAGCTACACCACCTGGTATGCCCTGGGAACATTAGGAAGCATGCAGATCCCCTTCGTCGGCTTCCTGCCTATTCGCAACAGTGACCACATGTCTGCACTTGGTAAGACTTTTGGATTTTGAGCCATACCGTTGTTTCATTCTAACTATTTGATAGGTGTCTTTGGACTGATCCAATTGGTGGCATTTGCCGAGTTCATCCGAGCCTACCTGCCAGGCAAGCAGTTCCAGAAGCTCCTCACCGCTATGGTCTTGCTTACGTTCGGCCTTGGGTTTGGTGGCCTTGTCCTACTGTCAGTCACGGGGGTCATTGCTCCCTGGAGTGGTCGCTTCTACTCTCTGTGGGATACCGGATACGCCAAGATTCATATCCCAATTATTGCCTCCGTCTCTGAACACCAGCCCACCGCCTGGCCTGCCTTCTTCTTTGACCTGAACTTCCTTATATGGCTGTTCCCAGCTGGAGTGTTCATGTGCTTCCAGAAACTCAAGGATGAGCATGTCTTCGTGGTCATCTACTCGGTCCTTGCTAGCTACTTTGCTGGCGTTATGGTCCGTTTGATGCTAACCTTAACCCCTATTGTGTGTGTTGCAGCTGCTCTGGCACTGTCATGCATCCTCGATAACTTCCTAGTCGCGTCGAACCCGAGCACTGAAACTAAGGCTAAGGCAACCACAGAAGATAAGTCACTCCGGTCAACCCGGAACCCCGTTGTCGGTATCTACTCCTGGTTTTCCAAGTCTGTTGTGGTAGCCTCAGTCACTCTTTACCTGCTTCTGTTCGTTGCGCATTGCACCTGGGTTACTTCCAACGCATACTCCTCCCCCTCTGTGGTTCTGGCTAGCAAGCTACCTGATGGAAGCCAGTTCATTATCGACGACTACCGTGAGGCCTACTATTGGTTGCGCCAGAACACGCCTGACAATGCCAAGATCATGTCCTGGTGGGATTATGGTTACCAAATTGGTGGTATGGCTGACCGGCCCACTCTAGTGGACAACAACACCTGGAACAACACCCACATTGCCACTGTTGGCAAGGCAATGAGCTCGCGCGAGGAAGTCAGCTACCCAATTTTGCGTCAGCACGATGTGGACTACGTCCTGGTTGTGTTTGGTGGACTACTCGGATACTCAGGTGACGATTTGAACAAGTTCCTCTGGATGGTTCGTATTGCCGAGGGTATATGGCCAGACGAGGTGAAGGAGCGCGACTACTTCACCGCTCGTGGGGAGTACCGTGTTGACGAGGAGGCTACTCCCGCCATGAAGAACAGCTTGATGTAAGAACCCTAAGTTTTGACTATCCAAGTCACTGCTAACCCGATCAACAGGTACAAAATGTCTTATCACAACTACCAGTCGCTCTTCCCGGCCGGTCAGGCCACGGACCGTGTCCGTGGCACCAAACTTCCCCAGGAAAGCCCCCAGCTCAACACATTGGAGGAGGCTTTTACCAGCGAGAACTGGATCGTTCGTCTCTACAAAGTCAAGGACTTGGATAACCTCGGCCGTGATCATAGCAACGCAGTTGCCTTTGATAAAGGCCTGAAGCGGAAGCGTGCCCCCAAGCGTAAGGGTCCTCGTGTTCTGCGAACCGAGTAGAGATTTGTTTTTTTAGATATGTGTTGCATTTTCTTGTGTTGTTGGCTGTTATGATTCGCTCTGGCATAGCAGGCTATTTGTACTGTGCGTTAAAACCATACAGAATACACTCTAGGTCTAATTACCTAGAAATATATCAATGCCTTTCTTCTCCGAAAGCTATTGTATCACTTTGCATATCAACTTTACTTACGTAATATTAATGATTCGATGTTGAAGTAGCGAGTAGATGGCGGGATTTCTTCTTGAAGTCAGTAGGGCACATAGAAAGCACGGTAGTATGCTGCGAAGAATGATGGACGTCTGCAGCCCAAATTGATTGTACAGCCTATACTCCAAACCAATTCCTTCTGCGCATGGCAGCAAAAATGCTGGTATTATCGCTAATCCTACAGATCCGAAAAACAAGGTCTCCCTGAAGACTCCGAAACCCCAATTGCAGCGTCAACCTATCACCAAGTCCCTGTCCGGTGGGTGTTGAGTGTGCTTCATTTCTTGTCCGCGGGGGCATCGGGGACCTTGACGTCGGCAAATTCTTCTTGGCCGACAGCCTTGAGAGTGTAGGTATCTGGAAATCGAAGCCATATCAGCATCAGGTCCTGTCTCTTGTGGATGTCGAGACCGCATGGAGACATCTCAGCGGGCGAATTGTGGTGGCATGATGCGGTTTGTGGATAGGAACAAGATTGAAGTGGCATAGTGGTACACATCACAGGGGGTTACTCACAGACTGCAATTGTAAATGCGAACAGTCCGAAGCCTGTGAGGGTATTCTTGAACAAGTACGGGCGGCGGGCGCGTAGGAGGGCGGCACCGGCGCGGTAGTCCTTGCCGTAGTAGGTGGAGTTGAAGCTATCAGAGAGGCATGATATTAGCAAGCCGATGCCTCCCAGGTTCCATAGAGACTATGCATACATTCCGGTGGCCATGGTGAGAGTGTTTGTTGACAGAGACGTGAGACAAGAAAGTTGAGGCCATACAGGCAGACCCGGAGGAAAAGTCTTGGCGTTGGGAGGCCCAGACAACGTGATGCGGGTTTAGATGTTTCTTTGAAGATTAGAACAAGAATTTTTATTGTAATTGAGACACAGGTTGAATCTAATTTTCATTTGATTCATAAAGAGATTCTAAGCTTAGTGAATCAATTGTTGTATGTAGAGAGATACACAGCTCACATACATCGGAGTCTTTGTTGGCCGCCCTTTCAGGCTTCGCAGCTTTTGTCGCATCCTCGACGGCTGTCAACCTCACTTCCCAATCGCCCTTCCCTCACCATCCATCGCATAATCACTTATCCTCCTCAACCGTAGTGGTGATTTGCCGCTATTCCCTGGCTCTACGATCGCAAACCCAAGCCTATGCGTGTTCCTTTTGCAACTGCATCGGCGTTTCCAGTTCAACCACCAACGTCCTTCCTTCCCCGAACATTTAGTCTCCCAACTCGGATCTGACACGACCATCGCGTACCGGATACCTTCCCATTAGAGCTGCAAATGGCTCAGCCGATGGATAATGTCATCGACCAGGTCGCCCAGCTCAACGCTGCCCGCAACCTCGTCCTCGGTGATGCCGCCTTCTACCCGCAGATCGTTAATGGCATCCTTCCTATCGTCGGAGCTAGTACACGGCTGGAATTGCGAAGATGGGGTGCAAACTTCCTGGCAGAAACCTTTGCTAGCCCAATGTTAGCTATTGCGCAGAAGGAGCAGCTGGCACCAAATGTCCTGCAGACAATCCGGGAGATTCTAGAGTTGCCGGAGACAGACACGGCAGTCCTACAGAGCTTAGTGCAGACTTCAGCTAGCTTGTATCCCCTCGTCTTCAGACATGTGTAGGTTATTCTCAAGCTTCCGTGGTTGCGACAGAGGAGCGCGCTCCCAACACAAGCCTGGTGCAGGGCTAACAATACCGACAGAGTGAACCACCCACAGGATGGCAAGTCATGGGAGACAATGAGTGCAATTAAGCAGGATATACTGAGGAGAATGGACTCGTTCCCATGTCCAGTTAAGCTTTGCTGTGCCAAGTTCATCCAGCGTGTGGTCCAGGTTCAGACGCCTGGATTGATATCGGACCCCAGGGTATGTTTTGCGAGCTATAGATGCTTGAATATATTGGTATTAACCTCAATCAGCGACCGGAGCAGAATGAGACGTCCTTGGCAGTTGTTCCCCGAAACCATGCTGTTCTGTCAATACCAAACCTGGAAGCGGAATCCTCGGGTCTCCTCGATCGACTCCTCGGCGTTTTCCAAGAAGAGACCAGGTATGAGGATTAGATAACTTACTGTACCGTTTATGGCGCTAACACAAGCTAGTGATGCTCTTCTTGTGAACGCGACCTTAAACTGCCTCGCCCCTCTCGTCCGGACGCGCCAGTCCATAGCAAACAAGATCATTAATGCAGTTTTGGAGTTTTATCCCGCGAAACACGTCCGCCCGCCCTTTACTCCGACAATTCGTGTCAGCGTCAAGTCCATGGAGCGCACGGCTCGAGCTCTACTTATCAATATCTTGAAAAAGTATATTATCATCCTGGTTATAAAAGGTGTGGTCAGATCTAACTTTCACAGGAACCCGAACCACCCCCTGACGGGACGGATGCAAATGTATATCGAACGTCTAATGCAATCACGACTTGAGGCCACCGATGACGCTTCGCGGAAACGTGGGCTGCCAAATGAACCTATCGACGGGCTTGACAACGCGAAGCGGGCACGTCTCAATGCTTTGCCTCCTCCTACGCTTAAGATTCCTCCAATGGCACCGGGTCCTGCAAGCTTTGACCGCCTCTTCACCTTGACCGAGGACACCGGGTTGTCCTCTTTCGACGTAAAACAGCTGCCAATTGATCTAGTCCTCAAGATTGTTGTACCTCTCTTGTCGCAGGTGCATGATTCAACACTAACACAAGCTGTCGACGTAAGTACTATCATGAGATTGAAGCTTTATTTCTCTGCTGACATGACCCTAGGCTGTTCGTACTAGATATCAGACAATCACCAAAGATCAAAACTTGCAACGGCAGCAGCAACATCAACGAGCAGCTGCCCAAGATGAGGATGACGACTATGAGCCTGAATACCAGCCTATGGATGTAGCGTCTGTTGTTTCAGAAGAGGCGAGTGCCGTTGCAGCGGAGGTAGCAGATCTACAACCAGAACTAGTCTCTTTAGGTCCCTTTGTCCTGCCACAGCCACCTCCGTTGAGCGAAGAAGAGGCCGGAGAAATCGGTCGGAGCGCTGTTGCACGCGTGTTCGGGATGTTGAACGCAGCCGAAACATCACCTGCGCCTGCCAAGGGTCAAACCCAACAAAAGCTCGGGTTCGCCAGGTTAGCAGGCAGTACATTTGACCGGGACGCCTGGTCTGTTCTTCTTGCTCGGTTGGCTACACGGGCTCCTGCCGGTCTTGAAAATGACCAGCAAACCAAGGGGGACTCTGTACGTCGGCAAACGACTATTGCTGACTCGATCCGCGAGACACTCTATCGGTTCATCTTGGAAGATTTCCGAGGACGGCTTAACATTGCCATTATCTGGCTCAATGAAGAGTGGTATAATGACCGGATTCAAATGAAGAGTGCTGCCAATCAACGCGATGACACCGAGGAAGATTCGGAACCGACTGTGGCTCTTAATTACGATATCTGGTCCACCCGACTTTTGGATGGCTTCCTGGCTTATTTGGACTCTCGAGATATCAAGGTGCTGGTCCGCTTTCTTAGTGAAGTCCCTGAGATCACGATACCCATCACACAACGGGTGGCCAGCTTGGCCAAAGATCCGGAACGTGTGAACCTTTGTGTTCAGTCTTTGATGTATGTCATCGTCAGTTCTTTCCACTATCAAGAACCCCCCTTGCTGACTTTCTTCTAGGTACCTGATCATGTTCCGACCTCCAGCACGAGAAATGTGCTTGAACACAGTAGAGGATGTCTACAAGACTTGTAAGTATACTCTATCCTTAATATCCACTGATATTGTATATCTAATATGCGACGAACAGACGAGGAATCCCGACCTGCTGCGGGCAAAGTCCTCACCAAGTGGCGCCCACAAAGTACAGTCCTGGAGACGGCTGCTAATGACGCACCGGAATCATCAGAGGCAAAGCCTACTACTTCGGAGCCGTGATCTTGTTATTTGTACTACTCGGTGAAAGAAAGATGATGACATGGGATGAGATCCTTCAATTTTCTGCAATTTTGAATGCTGGGGGTTATCAGCTTCATTTTTCAGGCATTGTTTTTTTATTGCAGATGTTTTCGGTTTGGTGCCTTTCAGCCCCCATTTCATTATACCTTTCTTCCAGTGTATTCATCCTATGACTTGAATCTTTGAACATGCGACATTTACGGTGACTGTCATTGCTTGATTTCCCCTAGTTATTTGTAGAAAAGTGAATTTCACAAATTAAGCCTTTCTCCGCCTTCTTCTGCCCTCTAAATATAAAACTAATGTGTTAGGCCGGTGGGCTGTGACGGTTTATAAGGTCTATAAAAAAAGACAACTAAAAAGACTAAAAATTATAAATCCTAGAAGGAATAAATAAGAAATAAGAACTTGTGAAGAATACTAGTTGTCAGGCTAGCTCCTGTTGGTCAGGCGAGGTTATAGTGGAAGAAGTAGAGTAACGTATAGTATCCTTCATATAGAGACTAATTCTTACTAAAAGGAGATTAATTACTGAGGGTACATTTTTATACATACTCTCCCGAATCATATATATCAATACTAACGATTCTCAGGTGTAACGTATTCCACAAGCGAGCCGCGATCTCCAAAACACGTAGTAAATGCGATATATTACAGCTTTATATCTCAACAACGTTAGTCTCTAATATCTTTTTCTTGGGGCCTAATGCCAGATAGGTAATATATATCCTCTTTAGGGAGTTTAGGAAATTTATATCTGTTGTTCATTCAGATATATATCTTCCTAGCTTACAGCAGTGTAATTTTCAGTAATGTTCGGAACAATCATAATATAGCCATTTAATCTATTTGAAAGGTGATATATAGTTCTGATAGCTCTTATCAATAACTGCCGACCAATAATCATATAGAAAAAGCACGTGGTTGTTGAGATATAAAGGATATAAAATGTGGCATTTACTATGTGTTTTGGAGACCGCGGCTCACTTGTGAAATACGTTACCTATATCATGCCGAGTATACTTATAATATGATATAACTCTTACCCCAGAGTACGCTTCACTTCCTAAGGTATATAGTGAGGCTTTAATCCTTAATAATTATCTCCCCTCTCTATGTTGTATGTAGGTTGCCCTAACCTATAAATAGTTACGGAGTAGTCTACGCCAAAACCCACTAGTGGGTCGAGACCCCGGACCTAAAACCCAACCCACTCACGGGTTAGGTCCAAGTATTAAAACCTAACTTAACCCAAACCTGATCTATGCTCTATACTACTTTCTTGGCCTCGCTAGCATCTGCGTGAATCAGAGGATCAAAAATTGGGGTCAATTTAGGACCTATGAAATAGGCAAAGATAACCATTGAATAGCTTCCTTGACCGCGATTCAGGGTCATACTAAGACATTTTCAATTGCTATCGCCCTGAACTATGAAACTCCACCACGCCCGGACTCCTCAGTCAGCTCGAGATGTAGACTCTCTAACTCCTTGTGCATTGACTCCCGACTGGCATTTTCCTGAAGGCATTCAAAGTCGAGAAGTTTTACCCCCTCTTCCGCGACGAGAAAGTTATATCGGTTTACATCCCCATGTAAAAACCCCAATTCGTGGAGTTTCCCTAAAGCTGCTTCACAGATATCCAGATCTTGAATAGAAGTAGGGTGTCCTTCTATTTTCTCTAATAGAAACCCTATAATACGTCCATTTTCATGAATATGGCCGAGGAACCGCGGCGTTAGCCCGGAATACTCAAGTAGCTGATATGCTCTTGTTTCCCGTTCGATACGAGGAATCTCCTATTCAAAACGAGCTATTTTAGCGATAACGGTCGCTGGCGTTTGGAAGATGATTGGAAGAATCGAATGCGAGACTGCTTCGAAAGCCAAGGCTATGAGAAGTTTGGTTCTCTCTAACTCTAGGCAATCAACTAGGGTGTGATACCATTGACACTTGACGCTGGCTAGTGGTCGGTTCGAAATGGAAGTTCTCAAGGTCTCTTCTCTGCACTAGTCGCTTCTACCGATTATCAGCGAATGTACAAGTCGTTTGACAGCAGAAAATCGCAAGGAGAAGACTATCCCCTATATCTAAGCCCCACCTAACTTCGAATACCCTAGTAGGTCAAAATCTGCGATTCAAATTATATCCAATATATATGTGTGGCTACAAGAAGGAGTGGGAGTTCCAACAGTGTGTGGAGCGCCGGCGAACAAACGTCAAATGCCATCCAGTCAAAAAGGTATTTGGTAGAAACTCGAACAATTACTGTTCAAGGCACCTGGTCAAGCCAGATGCGGAGGTGAAGTTCATGGATGAAATAGGACAAATCAAATCAGACCAATATGGGTGCGCTACAGACTAATGCCATCCTTGATAATCTAGCAAACGAGAGGTTATTGGCATTCTTTGTTCTCATGATGTGAGTGCCTAACTTATTTGCGAATAGCATCTCATCTGACAATCACCCCAGGCTACCGCTCTTAGTCCCAGCAATGCATGTCCACCGCATGATTTTACCAGATTGAATTTAATGGAGTTTTGGTGATGATAGATACATTCAAATTCAGTTTATTATGTAGAGCTAGGGTGGCGGCTCACTTGTGAAATACGTTATGTCTCTTGTATGGCTTTGTAGAGGCACTGAGAAGCTGTGGTTATTCACCCAGTCCACTACCTAATCTACATAGATGTCAAATACTCCCACTGGCTCAAACCATCCGTAATTGCTGCACATGTGGGTATATAACGGAAAAGGTTAGATCATCACCAATCGGAATCACCTTCCGAATCTGACTCAGAGTAGCGATTTGCCTGCTCAGCGGCTTGGTTCATTCGCATTCGCATGCGAAAATGGTCGAGTCGATCACTCTGTGACGTCAGGTTTTCGAATGCCCTGTCCGTGAACGCGGGCTCGTATGCATCTTCGATTGCATGTCGTAACTGAAGAGGATACTCCACGTTTAATTGTTGATCGAGTAACCTGTCTCGAGCAAGTGGAGTCGTGCAGAGGAGTTTGAAGTTCGGGTGGAGGGTCCGGTGTGTCACCAAGCGGTTTAAAATGTGAACCACATCCACCAGCTCGTCCTTGAACTGCTGCGCGGTAAACTCACTGAGTCCGTCCAGTATACATATAATGGTAGCCTTGCGAGGGAGCTGTTCGATGAGCTCAAGAAAAGTGGAACACAGCTTTTGAATATCGTGAGCTTCCAGCTGGTGGACGAAATCTTTTGTATTGATGAAATCGAGATTGAAACGCCGACCCGTTTGAAGAAGTTGAGCGAGGAACGATCGTATGAGCCCACTGGGTCCGACAAGGGAGTCCACTCGGTTATGACGGGACCCGTGAAGGCCGCAGAAATAATGCAGTATTATGGTTGGCTTGTTCTCTGCATTGCTGTTGCGGCGAAGTTGCAGGGCAAGCATTGCACACAAGATGGAGAGCGGAGTAATACGACCTGGGCCGGATTCAGCAAAGTTTCCATGTACAAGGAGGCTCGTGGGTTTTGTTGACGCCATCCATGAAGTAAAGGCTGGAGATGCGAAAAGCTGCTGAGCCTGGGCTTGAGCCGAAGAGGTAAATTGATCGAGCTCCTTGAGGATAAGCCGTATATCGTTTGTCGCATGCTGCGGGCTGACACCGAGGATATCGTGTAGCTCAATCTCATCTAACAGGGGCTCCAGCTTCAATGCCGGCCGTGGTGCTGGGTATTCCCATGCTCGATCGTCTTGCGGTTGATCAACATGTACAAGTACCTGGTACAGTAAGTTCGCTATGACTGGACCAGAGGGAATATTATTAATCATTTTGATCAAGTCGGCGTGGCCTTTCTCCCTTGCTTGTGATAAGGCCGATATTTTGTTTTCAATATTCCTCGATAATTCCTTGATTTCCGCAACATCGGCCCCGGTATCGATAGCCCGTTGATCGCGTACATGCTCCAGGCACCGATTGAAGACATCCGCTTGCCCCTGTACTTCGCCCAGAATGGAATCTATTGAACGACCTGTATGGGATGATGCGGTCAGCCTTCGAATGATCTTCAACGCTCGCTCGCTCCACCGCAGCGTGTTGCTCATGCTTCCATTAAGAAGAAAGATGAGTTGGGCCATTGCCCGAGCAAGGGTCTCATATAGTCTGATGGCGGCCGTGCGTAGCTTTTTAGCAGTAGCCCATTGATTTTGTCGAGCTTTTGCGGAAAGGATCAAATCTGGGATATTATCAAATGCCTCGAGAATCCTCTCACGGTTGGTAGCATTTTGCCGCGCGATCTAACCCATCTTTCATCAGGTGTCATATTCATGAAGAACCGAGTGATAAACAAGGGGAAAGAAGGGCTCACCCCAAAGATTATCTTCAACCCTCCACTCAAGAAGCACAAACCATTATCCGATGGGATCAAGTCTACCCATGGAGTAATCTGGTCCGCATAGTCGCCCACGGCGCGTACCCCCCGATGCAATATTCCAGATAGTCCCTTGGCCTTTTTCTCGTATTCTTCACGGGCATGGTCCAGTTCTTCGACGACATCTTTGAATGTACACTCATGTATATTGAAACGGAATTTGGGGTCAACTGATTCGTTGTACGCAACCAGGGACTGTTGCAGATCACTATATGTCACAAGATAAAGGTTAGCTCATGGCCTGCTCGATGCTGCTGTAAGACTGGGGCGGGAATCCCCTACGCGGAGGCTGGAAGTTCCTCGATATTGTCTTCATCTTCGTTGTAGACAGCTGGTGTCGTGCCAAAAGCTTCGTGGTAGTCCGCTGCCTTTTCCAACACATACTCGGCGGCCTTCCTCTTATGCTGCTTCTTGGGCCAACCCATTCTCCGATGTAGCCAGGATCAAAGCAAAGACTTTAAAGTCTGAAGTCGGGATTTGAAATGTTATATCTAGACCTTAGCTTATGAAAGAGAAATAAAGATACTAACGATATAAAAACCTAAAAGCCTGGCAGTATAAGGGAACCTAATCTAATTCGAATGAAGGGTTATGGTGTGTGTTCCTCAGTTTTTGGTGTGTGGTTTTAAATTGAGGTTCTTTTTCTATTCTGATGCAGTTTAGGCTGACTGCCCCTTCCCCCCTCTTTGCGCCGAAGCCTACTGACTACTGCGTATGTTGTATGTTATACTTCTTAGTGCAGATGCTTTTCGGGCACCAACGCATGCATGCAGCTAGAGTTGTCAGCAATACCCCTCCATGCACCTCCTGCAATAAACTACTTTCTTCAAGTTCTAGATTTCCCAGTGTGCCCGCTATGTGCATCATCCAGCCATTTCATCGACAGGTTCCAGTCTGCATCTTAGAGCTATGAATCTTGGGCCCCTTCATGCTACCCTGACCGAAACCCCTTGAGCCATCCATCGCAAAGTCCAAGGAAATGAAAATTTGGGAGCGGCTCATGCAGAGCCACGTAGGCATGCGTTTCGGAAGTGAAAGTCTCTCGGTTTGCTCCATCTGCAGGCGGGTGCTAGCGCTGATTTCGCCGCAAGGTCGCATACGCCACAGTTCCCGGTAGGCTCATTGGGATGATCACGCTCCAATGAGATTCAGGAAATGAATCAATATCCTGGACTTCTCGGGGTCCGCGGCTAGAACGCTGTTTTCTCTGGGGATTTGCTTATTCCATCACCAGTGTGACCGGGATGTGAACATGTCCTTTGGGCGAAAAGGTAACCACGTTCTCTTATAAAAGCTGGGGTATCAATACCAACAAAACTATCCAGCCATTTCCAGTCCGCAAATACCATTTACTTTAATCATCCCAATGGACACGACCGACCCTCCTCACCAGGATAGTGCAGTGCACACTATTTCCGATGACACAAAGGACCAACCACATATTCTTCTCAAGGCTAGTGACAGCCAGTCAAAATATGTCCAAAGCCTTGAGAAGCGATTAGCCGAGCTCGAAAAGAAGTTTGAGGAGCTTACCCGGAAAAAGACTGAAGCCCCTAGTGAAGCGGGCTTGGGTGACACTTCGAGAGATTCCCATGCAGCCAACGAAGACAAGAATACCGAAGAGAAAAAAGAAGACGAGAATACTGAAGAGAAGAAAGAAGACGAGAAGGAAGGAAAGGAGGAGAAACCCGCCTGCGTGATCATTCCAAAAGCGCGCAAGCTTAACTACATCAATTTTGTCAATCGATTTCCCATTCAGACAGAGATCCCGGTGGTGGAGGCACTCATGATAAATACTACGGTGGAAGCAGCGGAAAACGAGGACCAGGCCTGGGTTCCCCAAACACCAATTGAGGATCCCGAACAGAGACTACATGACATGTTGGAGAAGAACCCATACAAGCCAGATGCATGGATGGCCAGGATTCGAGTCAACTCTGTGCCTTTGGTTGAGGAAATAATGAAAGTCCTAGGCACAACAGAGGAATTCTCAAAAAGCGTGACTTTCATTCATCCTTTTGACCCTTTAGTGCATTCCTATGACAAGCTCAAAACGCGGCTACATGGAATGCAAGAGGCCTTGGCCACTCAACAGGATGAATCCAAAGCCACTGAAGATGTTGAATCCGGTGATAAGGCCGATGCTACTGAAGAGACTGCCAAGATAGAACCTACCGAGCTTGTTTCTCTGATGGAAGTTTTTGTTCAGTTCCTTGAAAATGAGGTCCTCCCTTTGTCACTGAAGAATGACACGAAGATTCGGTTTGAATTCCTATCGTCTATCTTCAAGTTAGGTGATACCCTGTTCACGCCAAGTGCGGACAAGGGGTTCAGGCTCAACCCAGACGCGTTGATTCGTCGAAGTGATCAGCGTCTATGGCGGCTATATCGCATCAAGAGGGACCGGTATGACGGCAAGACCCTTTTGGTCAAGGCATATTCCATTGATTATGACGGGAAGAACTACATCTGTCAAAAGAGAAAGTTTAACATTTACCCCTTTGATGGAGAAAAGGAGATCTCAAGCTTGCCAGTATTCCCTCTCAAATACCTTGAAAATGCCGAGCAGATTCGAGTCGAAACGCGTGCCCAGGGGAAGAATTTCGTGGAGTACCAGCAAGGACTTGCCACTCATCAAGGCTGGGGGGCTGATCTTGACACTGGGAGTGGATCCCAGCTGCAGTATGTCACTGGTGATGTCGTCGTAGACATGGCCGAGGCAACTAGCACCCACTCTCAATACGTGCAAGACTGGGAACTCCCCAAATATGTTCCAAACAACCCAAGCGCTGATACGTACAGGCTTTGGGACTGGAAAATAGTCAAAGGAAAATACGAGATTGACTCCTTGGGGTCTTCGGGGGAGATGAGATACTGGATGAAGGAGTATTCGCGACTGGAAAAGATAACATATTGCTCCGAGACCGATCCTTTCCTCTCTCACATGCTCAAAAGCAAGGACAAGAAATACGAGCTGCAAGAACAGGACTTTGAATTGCTCCCGCGCAGAGTGTTTGGATATGTCTTGCAGAAACGAAAATTCCTGGCACTCGACATCAGAAACCTGGAGCCGATCAAGAATAATGAGATGTACAACTCAAGGCTCATCCTTGACCCGCATCACCGAGTTATGCTGCACGGGCTTATAGATTCGCACTTCCAGAAGACAGATCTACGCGAGAAACACGGGGCTTACAACATCGACCAGGATTTTATCGCGAACAAAGGACGAGGCCTTATTATTCTCTTATACGGTGTGCCTGGAGTGGGTAAAACCTCAACAGCCGAGCAAATTGCGCATTTCTGGAAAAAGCCACTTTTACCGGTCACTTGTGGAAATCTGGGGACAGAATCCAACGAAGTCGAAGGCAAGCTGAAAGAGATATTTCGGCTAGGGAAGAAGTGGGACTGTATCCTGCTCATGGATGAAGCCGACGTCTTTCTGTCAGAGAGAACACCAATGGCTCTGGAGAGGAACGCTTTAGTCTCGGTGTTTCTTCGTGAATTGGAATACTTCGATGGTGTTTTATTCCTTACTACCAACCTTCCCGGCGGAATCGACGAAGCGTTCAAATCGCGTATCCACGTCGCTCTCTACTACCCACATCTGAACGAAGACGACACGATGGCTATTTGGAAGGTGAACATGGAGCGTCTGAAAATAATTGAAGATCAACGTGCCCGTTTGAACAACAACCTGCCGCTGAGCATTAATGAGCGGGCAATCCGAAAATTTGCAAAGAAACATTTCCGGAACAATGTGGACGGGAAGGGACGATGGAATGGACGTCAGATCCGAAATGCCTTCCTTATTGCCTCTGCACTGGCACAGTTTGAGAAGGCTAACCCCAATCATGCCGTTCCAACCGCATCCAACTCAAAGCTCGATGATCCGTCTTTTGATCTTAATCCTCGACACTTCGATATCGTGGCTAAAGCGAGCCTGGGCTTTGAGGAATACCTAGCCGAGGCCAAAGGCCGACTTTCACCGGAGATAATGTTTCAACGAGGGCAGCGTGCGGACTTCATCCGGTCCTCGTCTGAACAGGCCGCAGGATCCTCGTCGTTGACAACTTACGTACATCACCCTCAAGCTCAGGAGAGTCAAGAGCTGTCACATGCTCCAGATCCTTTCCGCAACCAGAACGGCTGGAGTGAAGGCCCAACAGGACCATACAGTCATCAAAACCCGGTGGAAGATCAGAATTGGACCCTCCCTGCGGGAAATCCGTATGGCGGACACCAAGGAAATGGGCCACCGATACACCAGGGACGGCTGTTTCAGACTCCTCAACAGGATCAACGAATAAGATCCACTTCCAATTTTGGTGGTAGCGTGCAATCACGCAGAGATATCGGTTTCCAGGGATCGCCATCCCCATTCCAACAAAATCACCAAGCCAACTATCCTAGTGGGAAGATGAATATGAGCGCCAACCCAGACTTTGACTCCGATTCTGACGCATAGAAGGGAACATCACACGATGGAATATTGATCCTGCATTGCTAACTGTCGAAGAACATGGTTTCATACTAGGTGAAATACAGGGTATCAAAACCCAGAGAATACTCAGGCCACCATGATATCGTGCTCCATATAATTTACATATTATGTTTTGTTAGCTTTGTCCGCACAGATTGGTAAAATAGTGGATTCGTGTTGGTTAGAGGAATTTATATATACTATATATTATTACACGGCTAGATTTCTATTAGTTCTAAGCGTAGGATTATTCTAAAAATGCGTTATTTTATTAGTATATCCGTATAATTCCGGTACTAAGGCCGAATCAACTACTATAAGTCGATAACCGGTACTCGAAATATACCCCTAAATCTAACAAATTGGAGATCTACTAACGAATAATAGTAATAATAATATTATAATAGATTTTAACCTCTCCGCGGTGTCCTCCTGTATTATATTAAATGATGACAGAAATCCGGGCGTACAACAATGTATGGTATATATGAAAGCTATGTATTCCTCTAACTGAAATGACACGAATCCGCTATTTTAGTAATCTGTGCGGACACAGCTGACTAAATATAATATGTAAAATACCACTTCATGTACCTAACATGACATACTGCAGGGTCTTCAGAGTGCGGTCCAGCCGGTCATCCTTTTCCAAGGTTTTCAAATAGTGTCCGGGAGACCTCGATGTCACGTTAAAGAGCCCTGGTTTCTGGAGGAGCGTCTTTTATGGTTCGAACAAGCTCATATGTGGCCGAAGATGCCTTGAGAGTGCCATCCACCATTGCAATCACCGCAAAGATTGTTCTAGGTGTTTCCGCCAATGTTAGTGCTCAGCTTGGGTTTTTTATTTGAAGCAATTTTTATGCTATTGGTCAGCTGTAAAGAATGATAACTAGAAGAAACTCGATGGCTAATAAGAAGCACAAAAATGGAAAGCTTAATGTGACTAGGCACGATAATCAGAGGTAATCTACAGTACAAAATCTACGGTACAAAATCTACAGTACAAAATATATATTGTACTACCCCTACTATATATATTAGTTTATTTTGCTTTAATAACCAACCGCTATTTGTAATGGGCCTTCATATATATTGAACTCATAATAACCGGGTTTACTAAGCTACTACAAATGCTAAAATTGTTACTCGTAGCTTTTATACTTCACTATATTAAACCAGTATAATCGAATGTATCACGTGCAGTCGACCCGTTTAGTAATCCACATATGTAAGCTATTACCAGTACGATACATGCAAGCTGCTCGTTATTGTACATGCAAATACTGTCTGGTTAATCAAGTTTGTTAATGTCCCTGGGTGGACTCTTTGTGACACTTTTTCGACCCCGATGCATAAAAGCCTTTGGAGTTAAGCGAATAAGAGTGAAGTGAATCTGACCACCGGATGAGCTCCACTTGCGATGGGGCGAAGGACGGTGTGGCGCCGCCATGGTTCCAAGGTTCAGCCCCGCTATATGGAGATTTTCTCGTGAAGATCATCGAATATGGCTGAGTGACAAAGTGACAAGGACTGAGGAGTGCTAAAATGTCTGAGCCCGCAAGAAAGATAATGAGCTGACCCTAGGTGGAAGTCGCTGTGAATGTCTTCAAGCAATAAGAGTAATTGTAACTCGAAGATCAAAATAGGGAATAATAAGACAAAGGACTTGACAGCCTTATGATATCAAATAAACGCGTGGTATGTACATCATCAATAAGCACAAAACCACCACAAGTAACAGAGAACACTAAAGGGAGAAAAGAAAAAGAAACTCCCATGCAAAAGATTTTTCTCTACCGCAGGCACGAAGAAACAGATCCAGACCTTATACACCCCGTCAGATAGTAAAACAATAACAGCTTGAAGCAGATTCCGTTCCATTCAAATAAACTCTCCGAATCCAAAGCTAGAAGTAATGACAACGGGAGTCTCCCACATGTGAACGCTATTGAAACTCAAAGACAAGACCCCAGATTGGTATTCCATTCATGCAACGCAGGCGAAAATGACAGTCAAGATACATTTGCTGCTGGAGCAAGAGCTGGAGAGTAGAAAACGTAGGATTTATCAAGAAAAAAAAGTGCACAAGATGGATGAAAGAGAAGGGTAGGTGACTTTCGGGGTATTAAGGGGGGTGTTGACCAGTCATTTCAGAAAGAATCGCCGAAGGTAATCAATCATCGATTAGGCATGTGATTTGAACCAGACCCTGTGGAAATTCCTGACTGATGAGCACGGTAATGTACCACATCAACAGGTTTAGACGGGAGGGATGGTGAGGTCTCCCGTTGGAGAGCGGCTGAAGGCTGAAACAATCCTTGGCGTGCAGAAGGCGGAGAGAAGATGTGATTGTGGGATGGAGCATCAGTGACAGGAGAGCGGTGCTCGAAGGTATGGGTGCGATGCGGTTGTGATTTCCGCACATCCAAGGGAGATGAACTCAGTGACCGGAACCCGGATTTTCGATGATCGGCGTCATAATCTGGGTTGCGGAAGGGCCCTTGCGTTTGATGCCTTGGATCGTGTTCCATGCCGTAAGGGGTATTGTTGGCTGATGAGTTGGCAGCAGAGGCATTCTCGGGAATAGTGGATGCAGAACCATTGGGTGCGTTGATATCTACCACCCGCCTTTGAGCGGCTGGCGTTGCATATGATGACTGTTGCGGATGCTCAAATGTACGGCCTTGTGGTCGAGGTTGCTGCGAATGCTGTTGCTGTTGCTGTTGCTGATGGATGGGATGTTGTGGGTTTGCCCAAGGTGTTTGTTCTAGGAATGCTTCTTCAGCAGCTGAACGGAAGGCGTTAGAAGACATGGTAGACATAGTGGTCCGTGGTGGTATTGTTGATGGGTGCCGTGGTGCCGAAGCACGAGACTCGATAGGAATCTATACCCTGCTGTCAGCAACTAACCGAATTTATGAATATGAATATGACTTACCCCCATCTTTTCAAGATCGTCATCAAGTTCGGCGGGCCGTGCACCCATCAAGGACGGGGCAGCCGGGAAGCCAACATACTTAGCGACACCGGCCATAATTGAAACCTCCTGGTTGTATGCGGTCTGGTGGGCGATTTGCTGCGAGCGGCGTGTGGGGAATGCGATGATATGGTGTGGGCTAAGCTCGTCTGTCTTGAAGCGATCATGTTGAATAGCATAGAACTGCTTGCTGACTGCACTTGAATGCCGCTCCCGCGCATCCCGAATCCGCTGGTAGTATGTGCTATGGGCCTGTGTTCGCTCAGCCAGACCCTTGTGCATGAGCGACTTCATGCGGTATCGATACAAGTTTTGTTCGTATTTGATCTTGGCGTCCCGGTAACGTTGCACACATTCGATCTGCCGCAAGTACTCGGGATGCGTCGGGTTCGGACCAGTAAGCATCTCCAACTCGCGGTTGAGTTTGGATATCCGTTCGTCATAAATCCTATGACTGTGAGCAACGGAGCATGTGAGAGACTGGGCGAATTCTTACTTGTCACGTAACGTTGCAAATTCTTTTTCCAGCGTCGCCAGTGAATCCATAGCAGACATTTTTTTCACAGCTGTACAGGGCATTAGGACTTGTGGTGCCCAAAGGGTACATGAACGGGAACTTACACTCCTCGGCTCGAAGAACCGCCTCGGCGCCGTCGGGCTCATCTCCTCGTTCCGTAGGCTCCTCGTCTTCTCCGAGAATCTCATCAGCAACATACTCTGTAGTGGCCTCGACCCCAGCTTCCACCTCCTCATCGGCATCTTGGGTCTTTCTTCCTTTCCGCTTACCCTTTTTGCCCTTTTTGCCCTTGGAAGGCGGGGCTGGGAGATCCGACTCAGGAACTTCGTCAACAAGTATGCCATCATCATTGACATCCATGGGATTCCCGAGCGGTTCAGGCGAGAGGGGGGTATCATCATCGATCGGGTCGCTTAAGTCACTCTTGATTGAGCTCCGGCGTTTCTTCGTGGGCTCTTCATCGCCCATGTCGGCGACATTTTCGTGTTTTCGTTTCTTGTTTAGACTATCTGGAAGTTCGGAATCACCTAGGCCCCCTAGGTCTGGAATATGCTCGGTCAAGCCGTTGTTTTTTGAAGACCGTCGCGGTTTGCTAGGAGAATCGTCCGCCACAAGTGCTTCATCATCAACATCATCGACATCATCGAGCGTTGTAGATTGATGGAGCTTGCTAGGACTTGGTCCAGCACTAGCGGCACTCAACACGATGTCATGTTTTCGGATGTTGTGTGGAGAATCCTCGATGCGCTCGGTTTCGGCTTCCGAATCGTTCTCAATTGGTTTGTCTGATTTGATGGGATCCTCGAAGTCGGACGGCTCGTTGTCCGAGACGTCGTCAATCTCACTCAAACTACTTGAACGTCCATCATCGTCCATAAGTGGGTCGTCAAGAAAAGGGTTCCGCTCGCCATTGGGGAATGTGGACTCTGCCCCCGTTGTGGGACCAACGGAGGCCTGTTCTCTGCTCTCGGCTACCTCCATTGGACAGTTATTCAGGTAAGAGAGGTGGCGCAACACGATGTGAGTGAAGACAAGAAGGGTCGGGTGAGCGTATTGGGTTGTTAATTGCTTGCAGCGAGGTTGAGATTCGCCGCAGGCGTAGGAGAGGGAGGAGGAGGTTCACCGATCCGCCAGATGATGTTTCGATCGAGAATCTGGAGAAACCACAGATCTAATTAGCTCAATTGCCATGTCAACTTGGAAAAGCTCATGGGAGAGGGAGTTGGTGGGCAAAAAGTGGTTGGTAGGTGCGAGAGATAGGGCAGCGCCTCCAGAAGGCGGTGGTGCGGAGATTGATCATCGAACGCCCCCAGAGTCGTTAACAATCGCTCAGCGTAGGGACTGGAGGCCGCGCAAAGCAAATGCACCGAGCACAGTAGTTCCAGAAGTCATATAGACACTCCCTCCTCGCGAAAGATGACCAGAGGAAAGTCTGGGGTCGATGTAGAACCTCGAGCGACGTACCGTTTCAACAATGCGCCGGGAGCGACGCCGGTAATGAGCACAGCTGCTCGCGACCGAGCACGATTCCCAAAACCACCGCGTTCCTGGAACGCAAGTTATGACCTGAGTCCAGGCTCACGCGTGTCACCACTATTGTAACCCGTAAAAGCTTTCGGTCCGACAAATCCTGCGCAGACCGACACTGGAGGACGAGGGGAGGATGGCTAGGAAGCGGACAAGACGAGGGTACCGAGTCGCAGGGGGGTTGGCGGCATGAAGAAGTGGCCAGGGATCGTAATCAAGATCGAACCAATGATCAAGGATGGGAAATCTCAGCCGAAAGAGGGGGTTTCAGCAGAGAAAAGTAGCAGATCGCTCTGATGGGGTGCAGCAACAGAAGCGAGTGACCGCTGATTCTGCCGCATTGCCGTTCCAGCGAGGGAAAGATTCACCGCCCGAAGAAAAAAGGAAATCACGTGAGATTGCATCTGACGTAGTTGGGAAGAGATAGGTCATTTCCATTTTGTATAATAATATGTTGATATTACACTTTTATGCCAGCAAAACATAGAAGGAAATACGGAACGAAAGATATATTCATCGATCTCATAATGCTAGATGGTATATAAATGGATCATACATCCATAGCTTACCACCCTATCCTAAACAAGAGCCTCCCAGTTTGGAATACATAGAGAGAGGGGAGTAGTTACAGACAAGAAGAATAAGTAATATAGAAGCCCGCGCATATCATATCATATATAATATGCGATGTACCTTACATCGTAGGAACATCTCCTCTTAAATTGTACTCCTAGTCATGTGATAAGCAGCTTTCCGCGCCAAGACCTGATAACCAGAAACTAAAGGAAAAAAAAAAAGTCGGAGCTATCATCGGCGCAAGTGTTAATCGCAACAAAGCCACGTCTTGGTCACTCACCTTTAGACTATAATACAGAACAAACACATCAGAATGGGCAAACAGTCAAAGTCTTCGTCCAAGTCTGAGGAGAAGACCAGCAAGTCCGTTGGCGCTCTTCCTTTTGGAGGTGTAACTCTGGACCCAACATTGTCCTCGCTTTTTGCGCAAAGTGTATGTCTATCTTGATGTGCAATTAATACAATCTGATCTGATATTCTGATAATATTTAGGCTGGTCCTGTGCAAGCCCCCGCGATCAAATACGTGGAGCCCATCCGACGGGCGAAAAAGGATGAAGATGATGCTTCTGAAGAGGAGGAATCGTCTGCATCAGGCGATGAAGTGATGGAGGATGCTGTTGAAGAAGATTCTGAGGTCGCAAAGGAAGAACAAAAACCTACCGACACACAGAACCGGAAACGCAAGCGCGGCAATGCCGGTGAGGATGTCGAGGAGACATATATGCGTCGCATAGCAAAGGAGGAGGAGAAGGACGAGGAAAAGAGGAAGGCTGAGCAAGCTAAGCGCCAAAAGCAGACCGAACAAGAAAGTAGTGAAGATGACGAAGATGAGAAAGGCGAGGACTCCGACAAAGCATCGGCATCAGAAGACAGCGATGAAGAGGAGACCGCTCCTGCACCTGTGCACGAGAGCTTGACTGGTTCCGCCAAGGCCGATGAAGTTGAGAAGTCCAACCGCACCGTCTTCCTAGGCAATGTCTCTACCGAGGCTATCAAGTCCAAGACCGCCAAGAAGACACTTCTCAGACACCTGACCTCTTTCTGCTCGACGCTTCCCGAATCCACCGGCCCGCACAAGATCGAGTCTATCCGTTTCCGCTCAGTCGCATTCGCTAGTGGTGGTGGTATTCCCAAGCGTGCTTCCTTCGCAAAGCGTGAGATTCTCGATGAAACCACACCCAGCACCAATGCATACGCTGTCTACACCAGTCTGCACGCCGCACGCAAGGCCCCCGCCGCCTTGAACGGTACCATGGTTTTGGACCGTCACTTGCGAGTTGATAGCCTTGCCCACCCCGCAGAAATTGACCACAAGCGCTGTGTCTTTGTCGGCAACTTGTCTTTCATTGACAGTGAGACTCCCGAAGAAGATGAGAAGACTGGCAAGAAGAAGAAGGCTCGCGCTCCCGCCGATATTGAGGAGGGTCTCTGGCGGATTTTCAACGCCCACACTGGAGGCAAGGACAAGAAGGCCATCAAGAAGAACGTCGAGTTCGTGCGCGTAATCCGTGACAGCACCACTCGTGTTGGCAAAGGATTTGCCTATGTCCAGTTCTACGATGGCAACGGTGTTGAGGAGTCTCTTCCGCTCAATGGAAAGAACTTCCCGCCCATGCTCCCCCGCAAGCTGCGTGTCACTCGGGCCCGCAAGGTCACTAAGAAGCGTGAACCCTCTGGTCCTGAGGCCAAGAAGTCTCGTGTAGATGAGGCTCAGAAGACAATGCAAGGACGTGCCAACAGGCTACTGGGCCGAGCGGGTGCGGCCAAGGTGAAGGCCGACGCCAACAGTACCATTGCCGGCAACTCTTTCGTGTTTGAGGGCCACCGCGCTACTGAGGGATCATCATCCATCAAGATGAAGCAAAAGAGCCGTGGCTCGAAGGCCAAACGAGAAAGCAGAAGCAGCAAGCGGGCTGCCGCATACAAAGCTGCGGGTGGCAGACGGGGCTGAAAATAAAAGAAGCCATATTGTATCTCTCATGGGCGTTAGGAAGGGCATTTAAATATATTGTATGAAGAACACAAAATTTGAGACTAGATATGCATAGCTTGAGCATCTACATAGTAATTTCCAGCCCTGGAGATATACCACGTATTTGACAAAATTAATTACGATGAAGCTATATCTTGGAACGTTGACGTCATTGTCAACAATCAACGGAGATCGTAACGATCGACTGATTAATCCCATGTGCATGTTCTATTCCCACCATCTTTTTTTTGCTTTCTTTATATGTCACTCTCTACTTTGAATTCCTAACAACAGCCTCGGAAATTCAATAGCTCCAACAGTCTAAAGTGAACCACTTTTCAACCTGTGGTATGCCAAAGTGAGGTGTATGAACGATTCGACAAAAAAGGGTCAAAGCAGTGACACCCGAGGTCGGGTAGTACCGAGCGGACAGAAAGTTCAATACAGATTGTATTTGACCGGTTGTATGTGTAGTGGCGCCTGATCTCACCAATTTCACCGCAAAGCCCAACGGTGACGTCTCTACGTGTCCAGGTGTCACCAACCCTTTTTCCAAGTCAGCACCGAAAATCCTCATTACTACCATCATGTTGCCTTTCGGAGCTCGCATGAGAAACCTGCGCCTGTCGCATGGCCAACCTTCTGCAGATACGAACGGCACTGATTCTGATGAGTCCGAGGAGTGTATCCCAGATCCAGAACCTCAAGTGTTTAATCCCACCTTAGTGGATGTACTCAATGTTCGGCATTTGTTGCAGTGGAAGCTCCCACACGGTCTTCCCGAGGAGCTCATCGATATGATCGTCGATGCTGCGGAATATTGGCCTTCGGTAGAGCAGAAAATGCAATTCCAGCGGATCATTCAGAAAGACTGTGATCAGGTTCTGCTAAAGACAGTACCATTCTGCTATGATCGGAATGTATATCTATCCATTCTCAAGCTAGCTGATGAGCCTGTGCTGACGATTTGTTTCTATTAGAGCTTAGAAGAACCGAATCCTACCCCCTTACCCCATCGCGGAGCACATCCTTGTCGCAAGATAGTCTTCAATATCTCATCTCACGACCAAGGTGGTGGGCGACGCCGCGACAACATGTATGAATCTTCATGGACTTGGTTTGACGTCGAAATTATTCACGGCGCCCATATGAGGAAAATGTATGTCAATGGAACCGAGCAAGAGATTCTCGACAATGAGCGTGGACAGGTCCGGAAGCACTATACCGAGGCAGATGCGCTGCTGTTGCCCCGTAACAACAAATTGCAAGTCAATGGAGCTCATGTGAGCGATCTGCAGGACAATAGAATTGTTTGGGACTATCGAGACGATGTCAAGGCAGACTCGCCGGAGGCATTTGAGATCGAGAAGTCTTCAGGTCGTGGCCGGCTTACTCTTGATGGACATGGAGTGCGTGAGTTGGAGATTGGTGATTCAATTGCTATTTGGGCCCGGGCAAGATTTCCCGGCTGGTCAAATCACGTTTATCGAGCGAGTGTGAGGATATACTGGGCTGTATGAGGGAACAGCGATTAGATCAAGGATAACTACAGACCTGTAAATAGGATCTTTTCTGGTATCATGTCATCGTTTTCTACAAGTGTGAAATGATCTGTCAGAAGACTATAGTATGTCACAACTTAGTTCTTGGATCAATAGCAGACTTCATACAACAGCCGTATACTGTAGAGGATTGTGTACTGTACATTGCTATTGCTTTATACTTGCTAAGCGCTGATTGGCTTCGAAGCCCAAAATCAATCACGCCATTATGCCAAGACTGTCTAATCAACGCCAAAACAACACAATATAAAGCCAACGAGCTCCTCAAGCTACTTTACTTTTTTATTTCTCCCTGATGCTAGTCGTCATGCAACCCAACCGTCAACTTGCAATATTCCCGCCCTCACCATGTAAATGGTGTTTATCGCAGCATATTTTCCCATACTCACTAAGCATGGATCCCGACAGGCCGACGGGAAGCGCACAGTGGGGCTTAGTCGCCGATTGAAATTTGCCAAATGAGTCGCCGACTGAAAGTCCCAGGCCATCACCAAACGTGAAGCCAATTTTAGCTCAAAGATACCCACTTTCGGGACAGAATCAATTGGCCGATACATGTCGATAGAACGCCGATCCATCTCGTCCGAGAGCTACACATGTGTCATGGGATATTGGCTGGGCCTTCGCCAGGAGTATAGCGATGCCCTGACTGGACGCTGGTTGCGTTATCTACATCAAGGTACTCGCGATCGAGAGACTGCGTACGCATTCCATCGCCGATGATGTCGTTCCCTGGGTCTTGGCCCCCTTTTTAAACCCAAACCCCTCGCGATATCTGCTGCGATCATGTTTATCTAATTACTCAATAAACGCCGTTTTACAACTCTTTCTCATTTCACGTTTTTGAATTGTTCCTATACTCGCTTTCCTATTCTTACTTCCATATTCCAATCACGACAACCCTCAACATGGCTACTCGGAAATGCGCGGCGGTCGTCGTAGGAGCCGGTCCGGCTGGAGTTGCCGTCATGGGAAACTTGTTGGAGCGCCATCTAGGTGCAATCACATGGATTGATCCTTCTTTTGAGGCCGGGAGAGTTCACAGCAAGTATCGCGAAGTTCCCAGGTTTGTACCTGATCCTTAGCACGTAAATCACAGACTGGAAGATACTAACGAGCTACCCTTTAGCAACACCAAGGTTTCATTATTCCAAGCCTTCGCACATGCCACACAGCCTTTCCAGAAAGTGATCGATGACACCAAATCACCTAATGCGTTCACCAAATTGGCCAAACTCGATCAAGACTCTACTTGCACCCTTGGTTTTGCAGCGGACATGGTTCGTAGCCTGACAAACGGTCTACTGAAGATGGAAGAAGTATATGCATGCCACGGCTTTGTTAAATCGGCGAACCTGAACGAAGCGGTTAGTGATTTTATGGCACATCTACTGGTTTATCACACATTGAAAACTAATTATGACATCATGCCTTAGACCTCCAATTGGACTGTGTGCATCAAACAGAATTCAAGCGAAGATCTTGAGACCATCGAGACTACCCACCTGATCCTCTGCACAGGCTCCTTCCCCACAGAAACCCCAATCCCCGTCCCGGGACTGGCCATCCAGCGCTTGGACCTCGACATAGTCCTCAAACCCACCGAGCTAGCACAGACGATCCCCTCAGACAAACCCATCTCCGTCGCCATCGTCGGCGCATCCCACAGCGCCATTCTCGCCATCCTGAACCTCACCAATCTCGCCCAAACCTCACACCCTCTCCTACGCATTAGCTGGTTCACCCGCCACGCCCTCCGCTATGCAGAGTACAAGGACGGCTGGATACTGCGCGACAACACCGGTCTGAAAGGCATGGCTGCGGACTTTGCTCGCTCCGAGCTGGAAGATGATAAGCTTCCTACTTCGCGCGCTGGCCAAGTCCTATCCAAGATCGACTGCGCTGGTGGCCAGGAGATCGAATCTAATCAGTACCACAAGTACCTGCCCGCATGTGACTATATTGTCCAGGCAGTCGGGTATACCCGCACTTCGCTCCCTGATCTCTCGAAAAATGGTGCGCCCCTTCTGATGAGCTTTGATCATGATAATGGTACATTCCACGAACCCGGTCGTTCATCTGTTATTCCCGGACTGTTTGGTGCCGGTATTGCGTTCCCTGAGCGGGTCGTGGACCCACGTGGCAACGAGGAGTATGCGGTTGGGTTCTGGAAGTTCATGAAGTTCCTAAAGCGGGTCATCCCGTCGTGGATTGCATGATTAGTTGCTTTACTTTTGTTTTCTGTAGATTCTGTGCTTTCTTGTCGTCCTAAGGACACTGACTACGGTGCCCGTGCATTGACTAGCGGGCTATGATTCCAACGTTTGATACCGATATCTGTGGAGTACCTGGCGTTCTGGGCGGCTTCGGGGCATTTTTATGTAATTTTCTAGCTGCTCTGCAGGCTAAAATGCAAAAGAGCTCGTTCTTTTCACTCCAAATGGATCACATCTGCAAAATATCCTAGTCATTCATCACCAACGGAGGACTGAGAGAATTCGAACTGGGCATGCGGGTATCCTGGACCCGAAGTATATTGAAGGCAACGGATGGACGGATGTCCAGAAAGTGAGCAACTCCGAGCTTTGGCAGTTCAATACATACTATAGATGTCTAGGGTTGGTACCATACAGCCATTCGACATAAGCAAGCAACGTATGCATCTGATTGGTCGTCATTTGGGTAATCTATCTAGTCCAAGGTTACCACCAACAGAGCAGTCAGCCCAAAGTAGCCATGCAACATCCAGGTCGTCAACGCCACATACAGTACTACATATAACCCAGTCATATCCCATCATGAAAAACCATAGAAACATCAATTTTTCCTCACCTCCACCGGCCAGCACAGTCTATCCATGCTTTTATTCAACCAAGTTACAACATAACAACCGCAAAGACACCAGCCACAACAGCGCCAACACCACCATTCCTCACAGCCCCAGCACCACTATCAGCAGTCTGCGTCGCAAACGCTGAATCAGTACCAGTACCAGTAGCCGTAGCACTGTTCTCACTCTGACTAGCAACAGCCTTCTGGTCATACCCCGTCGCGGTAACGGTATAAGTAGTCGAAACCTGGGACCAAGTGAGCACAGTTCCGCTAGGAGGCACCGTAACCGTACCACCGACTTCGTAGAGGGTCGCGGTGCCGTTCTTAGGGAAATCGCCAGGCTTGTAGAACTTATCCGCATCCGTGAAACCCAGGTCTTTGCACTTCTTGTCATTAAGCGTTGCGTCACAAGACGACCATGCCCAGTTCGGCAGGGAGGTGTACAGATTGGGTAGATCGGAGGGGAAGAAGACTCCCCACATATCCACGCCGGCGAGAGTGGGTTCGGTGTGGGGGCAGATATCCCAGGATCTGTGGTTCGGGGGGATTAGTTGCTGCGCTGGAAGGAAGGGAAGGGTTACGGCTGGGGTGTGCTTCACTCACGCGGAGATACTAGCGCTGGCTCCGCAGCAGGCGCAGTCCGAGGCGCGGTTGGCAATATCGAGGCCGTCGCTTAGTTTCGACAGGTCTGGGACGCTGCCGATGTCTGCGCTGATGTTGTTGGTGACATCGCGCATACATTTGATCTGCTGGTTACGCGATGAGAGCGTGGTTTGTGTGACCCGGCCTAGATTGCAGGAGCAGCGGTTCGGCGCGTTGTCTGGGGCTGGCCAGAAAGGTATTGGCTCTGAGGCGCTGGGGCAGACGGCGAAGTACTGTTGCACGAAGAGCTGGTATTTGCAGGAGTAAACCTGACAAGCGAAAGATTGTTAGCATGGGCTTGTGATAGTCATGAACGGGGTTCTGATGAACCAAAGGGTATATATATCGAAGGCATACCTGGTTCCAGCATGATTCTGCCATGCAGTTGATATACTTCTGGTGGGACTCGCAGCCACAGTCCACGATACAGTTACCGTTGCCATTACAGCCTCGGATACAGGAGCTCCACTTGTCCGCGACATCCCTGTTGCATTTTGAGTACTCGGATGTGGAGGCACAGGCTTTCTCTGTGATGTTTGTCTGGGCATTGACCAGGCCAGAGAGCACCGCGACGGTCGCAACCGATGCAATAAGGTATTTGGATATCATAGTGGGCCCTCTTCTCGTTGTATAGAACGTATCGAAATGGATATATCTGAGAAATGATGCGCTGAGCTTTCAATGGCACTACTCAGCAAGCAAGAAACCCCCAATCTCTGGGAGGGATGCAGCAACAGCTTTATAAGAAGCGAATTATGCAGCATAGCCCAGATTCATTGGAAACGAAATCTCTTTGTGGATCTCGGATCCTCGGGCCCATCAATGGGCTCTGCTGTAAGTTAGGGGTTTCAATCATTGCAAACCCAGCTGTCATGTCATCATTCTCAACGAGCAACCAATAACCAATGGCGTAGTGTACTTGTGTAACACAAAAGAGCAAGCTGGGCCCTTCATGATTCAAACGAAAGTGGATGACGACGACCCCAGTTTCTGCATGTCTTCTGCATCTGTTGCATATAGGCAATCACATTTTCTTTGGCAAAAGAGCATTGGCGATTGATAGATCAGAGACCCGATCGGGAATCTGTCCTATGGATTGACCGGATGGACTGAATGTTTCGGGATTTCCAGCAAAGCCCTGCATAAAGCTGGGAAGCCTTGCTTCCTCCGCAGACACGAGGTGGAGCGGACTTTTCCTGCGATCATAGATTGGTGAAGACCCTTGCTTGGAGTTGAGAGTTTGATGACGATGCCGGGGTCTTATTATTAAAGATGAACAATGAGGGTTATAATTATTTTGCTTGGGGCTCCCATGTTGCTGCGGTGTATCAAGAGACATGCATTGGATATGTTTTTTTTATGCCAGGGTTGCGTCTTCATAGCACGGGTGCCTAGCATAGCCCGAACCCTGGGAAGTACAAAGCAGATCCTCTAAATCTTGGACATACATAATGAGGTAGTCCAGATGGGAATGATGTCCTCAGACACCTGAAACGTCGGGTCTCAGATTGTCATTTCATCGGGGGACCTGGTACCTGGTGCATGAGTAATCACGAGTCACAGGGCCAAGTCGAACAAAGGACTTGGTCGGGACGATTTCATATCATAGCTATGTCTGAGGATGTATATAGTTTTATGTACTTATGGATGTACGTATATGGTGTTCATGCCATGGAATGAACCTTGCAAGACCTCCGTATACGAACCCATATTCTCACGACGTACATGCGAATCCTCCAATCCTTCGGATAAGAGAAAATCATTACTAGGTAGGGAAATTGGCTTGGTTTTCCTAAGACTTACAGCTTAAGGCCTTCTTCACCGGTCGATCAGTGTTTACAATATACGTACTCCGTACTTTAGAGACAAAGGCCCCTTACCGAGACAATACCTTCCAAGGCTGGTATTTAGTGAATCAGAATGGGTTGACATTCGAACTCTGCACAGTGCAAACTTAGTGTAAAAGATTTAATATATCCCAAGGATCTTTGAAGGCAATGTTTCAGCGAGATTAAATTAAAAAAGTGGACGCGGAATTATCCAAATTAAATGATTTCCCCGACTGTCGTTCAGATAGGTTAAATCAGATAAACAGAGTACACAAGTATAGAAAGTAGATTGTAGGAAGTATACAGTCATTAACGCTGGTATACAAATAATATAAAATCAAATAATAACAAAAGCCACAACCCCGACCGGAGTGAGACGGGATGTTTTGTACAGCCGCACCCTGGAAAAGGGACAGAGGCAATAACACAATTCAATTGGCTGTTTCAAGAAACAGCCAATCAGAGAAGTGAAGAAGAAAAAAAAAACATATATATCAATAAAGCATGTCAACGTGACTCTTCAAACAAGGTCTCGTTCGTGACAACGTCAGTATGCATGGTAATTTACAGCATCAGAGCACCGGCAACGAGGGCAAGCATACCACCGGAGACACGGTTGGCGATACCGGCGTTGGTGGTGGGCACAGCGCTCTGGGATGTGGCCGAGGTAGCGCTGGTTGAGGTGGATGCAGCAGTGCTGGAGGTCTCCGAGGTCTCAGTAGCGGAGGCGGAGGTGCTGGCGACAGTGCTGGAAGCGGTGGACAAGGTGGTGGAGTCGGTGGCCGAAGAGCTCGAGGTCGACTTACCCGAGGTGGTGGTGCGAGTAGCCGAGGCAGATGACTCGGTGGATGACTCGGTGGAAGTGGAGGTGGTGCTGGTGCTGGTGCTGGCAGTGGAAGATGAGACAGAGACGGTGGAGCCCTCGACGGTGAAACGGCCAATGTAGTTGTAGTTGGAGCTATCCTCGTCATCGACAATCTTGATGGTGTAGTCGGGCTCAGCGGTCAGCTTGGAAGGCACGTTCCACGTGTAACTGCCGTCGTTCTCGAGGTTCGCTAGGATAATTAGTATCTTATCCGGGAGTATTGAGTCATTCTGATGTATCGCTTACAGGCAATGACAGTTCCAGAGTCACCGCTGATCACAGCTCCCCACTGCAGGATCAGGCTGACAGTGCCGGTGGTAGTAGGCTCCCATTTCAGGGTAGTAGCCTCGCCGACCTTGAAGGTATAGCCATTGGTGGGAATGCTGAAGGGGTTAGCCTTGTTGTCCGCGAAGGCGACGGCGGCCATGGCGGCGACCGCGAGAGAGGTAAAGAAGCGCATTATGATGGTATATATGTATATATATAAGGTTGGGAATAACGATGGAATGTCCAAGTGAGAGATGCAGGTAAAAGAGTGAAATCACAAAACCTCAAAAGGAATGGAAGGCGTTGATTGAAGAGGCAAATCTGGAAGAAAAGGCCGGACATCCGGGGATCGCCTTAGTGTTCGCTTTATAAGACATGTGCCCCATGGATAGGGAGCTAGGCACAGCCCGGCAGAGTCCAAAGGAAGAGGAAAAACAAATACAAAACGAAGCAAGGCGAGTGATTGGCCATCTATCTCCTGAAGAGGGTCCGCGATGGCCCGAGGGAAGACAAAAAGGGAAAAGGCGAAAGCGTGGTGGTGATCCACGAGTCCTTAGACCACTAACGGGCATCTTTTCCCTCGCTTGGCAGGGAACGTCCTCATTTGACTGGTCTGAATATGATGTGACCTTAAATGACTATACCCACTTTGGTCGGCTATAGTCACTTATAGTCACTTTGAACTCCGTAACTCCGTACTTAACATGCTATTTTGGAAAAAAAAAAAACACGATCGTACCGTATTTCATGGGAGATAAATTTAGATATTGTTGGTTCAAAGGATTATTGGCTAAAAAGCAAGGACAATTCAAAGAATTTGAATTAGATGTGGGTTAACATTTATTCTTTTTTCTCTTTGTCGCATACAACATATTCCGTACTATCGGAGCCACGCGAGGTTCGGTTGTTCGGTTTTTCGTCCAAGTTAGAAATTAGGCCAAAAACCCCTACGCCTCCGAGCTATGACCATTTTCACTTCCTTGCGCATGAATGTTTCGTTCCAGTTCTTACGCTAATTCATTGGGGTATCGTGTGAAGTCTTCAATCCAACATATTGTTTTGACCGAGCCAGACGATCACTTCCATTGCCCGGCGGTCTTCGTCTTGCCTCTGTCGGTCCAGCAACTAATCTGTGTCAGTACAATTTCAATAGGAGCCAAATAAATAAATCGCGAACTCACAGCTTGATAAAGTCCCTTGCGTTTCGTCTCTTTCTCCCTTTTTTCAGTAGGCTTTGCCTTGGCCTTCGAGGTTCGTTCAGAGTCGTTTTCATGAAGGAATTTACACTGGTCGCCACGGTTACAGTGCCCATTGCGTGCAAAATAACGGCATATGGTCTTTTTACTTTCGCGGGGTGGGGGCGGCACTCGCTCTGGTCCCGTGCGACGTGAAGTTACTTGCTCTGGCGCAGAGTCGTCACTGCCAGAGTCGGAGTCGGAATCTGAGCCAGAAGCACTCGAAGAGGTCCAATCGCTGGCCCCGTGATCAGATTCAAGCTCTATGCCATCCAAGCCGTGGTCGGTGGTGTGCTCGGTCTTGATTGTGTGCTCGAGATTGGAGGACTCAGGCAAGACTTCGGGACCTCCCTGCGGTTCTGTCTCGTGGGAAGCGGGGACGGTTGATTGAGCAGGCTCTGAAATTAGGTCATGAGGTTCGAGTTTTATAGTTGCCTCTGGCGCTGTGGTTCCGGCTTCAGTCCTAATGGATGGCTCCAGTATCGCGTTTTTGGGTTCGGTTTTGTGGACTGGCTCTGAGTCTCGCACTGCGTTTGCAGCTTCAGTTTTGATAACTGGGGTCGGGCCAGGGTGTTGATGCCCGGTTGTGATACCCGTATCTTCGTCTTGAAAGTCTGCATTTAGACTCAATGCCTCCTTCTGTAGAGCTTCCATCCGGAGACGAGCGGCTTCGGTCTCAGCCATGGCTTTTTGGATTCGTTTCTCTTCTCGTTCAAGGTTGCGCCGAATCTTCTCCCTGCGCTGCGCGTTTGTCGTTGCATCTGTGGTGGGATCTGTCTTGTGTTCATTTTGCTTTTGTATATGCTCTTTTCGCTTTTCCTGTTGCTCTTTTTGCTTTTGTTGCCGGGTGGCCTCGCGGGCTACCTTCGCCTCCTCCATCGACTTCTTCTTTTCTTCAACCCGAGCTTGAGTGGGGAACTTCTTCTTCCGTTCTGCAATCCAAGCGGCAATATCGGAGGGTGTTTGCAATGTAGACGTTTTTCCTTTGTATGAGACCTGAAGTGGTGCTGCGTCAGATCCACTTTGCGCCAGCTTCGATTCCTCATCTTCATCAGCCTCTTCCTCGCTCGACTCATGATCCTCGGTATTAGGGGTCAGTCCAAGTTGGTTGTGCTTCCTCTTTCTCTTCTTTGCTTTTCTGTTGACTGTGGAGTCCGCAGCTGGTGGTGGCTTCGAGGGAAGAGGGTTGCCGAAGCTTGGGACGGCAGGCGCAGCGGGAGTTCGAGGTGCGGTTGATTGAGGCTTGCTGAATGCTGATGAGTGATCCCGCTTCTGGGTATGCTTGGGTTTCGGGCCCTGATTGCCATGCGCATGAGGAGGTCGTGGCCCTCGTGCTTGCCCCGGTTGAGCTCCCATGTATGACGCCGCACCTTGCATCTCATTGTGCCATTGCATCGGGGGCATCATTGCTTGATTGTTTGGTTGATGGCCATGGGGAGGTGCCGGTAAACCTTGCATGTATGTCGGAGTTGCGGGAGGGTAGGGTGTAGAAAGGTTGGGCGTATTGTAGTGTGGATAGTTCCCCGGAGCTACCGACTGGGGATATTGTTGAGATGGAAACGGATGTGGGTTTTGATGATTCTGAAAGGCCGGCGTTTGCCCATGGTGGTAGGGTTGGGGAGGCATATAAGGTGCTGTGGGAAGAGGTTGAGGATATCCGCCATACATTGGTTGCGCGTAGCTGAAACCTGTGGGGGGAAGATATGATGGCGTTCGTCCACTTTCTGTATGATTTCCTCCTCGGCTTCGGTTGCCTTGTCCTCTTCCACGTCCCCTCTGACCTCCGCCATGTCCACCGCGTCCACCCCAATTCTGTCCATGTTGGGGTGGGTGGTGAGCCGGCGCCTGGTTAGTTGCCGGCGGCGGAGGCGGCGGAGGTGGGAAAGAAAATCCCTGCGAGCTCATAATGAGAGCCTTTGGTTTTGCTGGAGACTCCAGCACAAACACAAGAATATTCTTGTAAGCTTAGCGTATTGGCGGAGTTGATGTTGAGATTGAAAGCTTCCGTTCCGGGGTCACGTGCGAGCGGGATTCTAGGCGGAGCACGAATAATCTCAAAAGAGGGTTTTGATTGCTTCATTGACGATGAGAAAACAGGAAAAAGATATTTCCACCTTTTGACTTCGTCCCTGCCTAGATAGTCAGATCACTCTTCTGGTTGCACTTTCCCTACCGTTGCCATGTTTATCCTAGTAAGTTCGACGCCCATATATAAAAACTTTTTCTAACCCTCCCAGACCACCATCTCGGACTTGATTCAGATCTCGCCCGAAGATTTCTCCAAGTTCAGCGCAGTCGCACTTGAAGACAACATCAATGCAAAATACGCTAATAAAGTGCGCCATTCAAACTTCTCCCTTCGAGTTTCTTAATGCTCATCGCATCTCACTTTTCAGGTCATTCAAAAAATTGGCCTTTGCATTAGCTTCTATGACCTACTTGAATCTTCTGATGGCCTGATTGGCCATGGAACAGGCTTGGTTAATGTCAACGGTAGATAATCCCAGCTTTTCAACAGGTTTCAAATCTTTACTGACTATTACACAGTTAAATTCCGCATGATCGTCTTCCGACCCTTTAAAGGGGAGATCATGCTGGGAAAGATTTCCAGCGGCACAGAACATGGAATCAAGAGTGCGTTCTAACCAAGAAAATTTAGCATTTTTCAAGAACTAACGAATTCCAGTTGGCCTCGAATTCTTCAACGACATTCTGATCCCGCCACAAATGCTAATGGAAAAGTCCCGATTGTGAGCTAGTCCTCGCCTCATGTCAAATATAAAATGCTAATATTCCTTGCAGTGACTATGCTGAGCAGGTATGGATCTGGGAGAGTGAAGGTGGAACGGAATTCTTCTTCGATGTAGGAGAAGTTGTACGATTCCGAGTCGAATCAGAAGAGTGGCATGACCAAATCCCCAATGCACCAGATATTGCGGATGAAACTCCCCAAGAGAGGCGCCCACCGTACTCTATTCTTGTTGGTCTCTCCATATCAGTTTCTTGGCTCTCACTGACCATCTTCTAGGGCTCGATGCAAATGGGTGGAACTGGACCCATCACTTGGTGGTAGGCTGCTGCTGCCAGCAAACTGCCATTTGATGTCATATTAGACTGTCTTCTTGTTGGCCTATCACGGCCCGTTCTCGGCGCTCATACACTTTCTTTAGAGTCTGATCAGATACCCATACGAATCAAAGCGAATGAATATATAGATGCTTCAGTGACCATATCGTAATGAGACAGCTGGCAGTGTAAAATTACTCAACAGGAGAGACAACTAGGTAACAAGATGGTCTGAATTTATGTAAACAAACCCCTGCATCTACCTTGTTCCTAGAAAAGAAATAAACAAAAGATACGATGTTCAAATTGAGGTGTATAGTGCGGAGACCAATTGGAGATCTGCAATGCGGCAAGTTCCGAACACTCCGACACTCCGAGGCATCGGAGTATACCAATGATTCTCCGAGCAGGATTGTCGGCCGCCGGTGGAGCTCCGTCGGTCTCTCGTCCAGTCGCAATCGCGCGATCCATCGCCATCTGCCTGCCAGAGGTTGGTTGTATGTAAAAGATTCTTTTGACGAAATTTTTTTTCGGTTGAATTTTTCAGCATGAAAACGTCCAAAAGCAGACATTGAATCTGTTTTTCGCCATCGCCCTTGATTATCAATCAGATTCGCAATCCGAGTTTCATTCCGGTTTCAGACAGCCTTGCCATACAAAGAAGCGGCCATCTCATCTTATCTATAAACATATAACCTACCCCTCGCCTCTTTGAATTGCCTTCAAATAAATTTCTCTATACAAAATGGGCTCCATGGAAAACGGATACACTACTGACCGCGGCTTTGGGACACTGGCTGTCCACGCCGGCTCGCCTCATGACCCGGTAACTGGCGCTGTCATTGCTCCGGTAAGATAAGATCATCAATCTAGGAAGAATACAAAGGACAGTATTAACAATGCATTGAGTAGATCTCTCTGTCGACCACATATGCTCAGACCAGCGTCGGAAACCCTGTTGGTCTGTACGAGTACACGCGGAGCTCTAACCCCAACCGGTCAGTTGATTAGTCTCCAAGTTGGCCATATTGACCAGGTAGACTAATACTCCCTGCAGTGATAACTTCGAGCAAGCCGTCGCCGCTCTCGAGCACGCCAAGTACGCTCTTGCCTTCTCTTCCGGCTCCGCCGCTACTGCCAATATCCTCCAATCCCTTGCTGCTGGCTCGCACGTAGTTTCGGTCTCCGATGTTTACGGTGGTACCCACCGATACTTCACCAAGGTTGCTTCGGCGCACGGTGTCCAGGTCACCTTCACCCCCTCAATTGAGGTGGATGTGGAGCAATTGATCCGTCCCGAGACTAAGCTCATTTGGATTGAGACCCCCTCCAACCCGACTCTTGGCTTGGTGGATATCCGGGCTGTTGCCAACATTGCCCACCAGCACGGAATTCAGGTCGTTGTCGATAACACTTTCATGAGCCCCTATGTCCAAAACCCATTGGACCACGGTGCCGATATTGTTGTTCACTCCGTGACCAAGTACATTAATGGCCACTCCGTGAGTTCTTACTATCAATCTGGACTTTCTTAGTGTCAATTTAACTAACTCAAACTTAGGATGTCCTGATGGGTGTTGCTGCCTTCAACTCTGAGGCTCTCAAGGAGCGCATTGGGTTCCTCCAGAACGCCATCGGCGCTGTCCCCTCCGCATTCGACTGCTGGCTCGCTCACCGCGGTCTGAAGACCCTGCACCTGCGCGCCCGTGAGGCGTCCAAGAACGCTACTGTCATTGCCAAGGCCCTTGAGTCCTCTCCCCACGTCATCTCCGTCAACTACCCCGGAATTGACTCTCACCCCCACCGTGCTATTGCCCTCAAGCAGCACCGTGATGGTATGGGTGGTGGAATGCTCAGCTTCCGTATTAAGGGTGGCCAGCAGGCTGCACACGATTTCTGCAAGTTCACTAAGGTCTTCACCCTCGCTGAGAGTTTGGGAGGTGTTGAGAGTCTGTGCGAGGTTCCCTCCAGCATGACCCATGCTGGTATCCCCAAGGAACAGCGCGAGGCCGCCGGTGTCTTCGACGACCTTGTGCGCATGAGCTGCGGCATTGAGGACTCCGTGGATCTCCACGCTGATGTGATGCAAGCTCTCAGCTTGGCTGCTGCGGCCCAGAAGGCTTAAATGCCGCTCTTGATTTGCAGCTCATGTCTTCTGCCTGCATTTTAATATTAGAATAGACAGCATTAGTTTCTAACCACTTGGATATGATATTATGAATTAAAGAATCACCAAATCACATATTTACACTCATTACAGCTCGTCTCTAAGACTTTTGATATAGCATTCGAATCATCATCTAGGCTATATACTAATATCATGCCTGAGGCAGTAAAGTAACACACTTAGTCATCCTTCCACCCACTGCAATTTTTTGTATGGAAATCAGATCATAGCATCTGTGAAAGGGAAGCCTTGGAACTGAATTCCTGTTTAATCAGTTGATCCTTGCACTTGAATATACCCTTTTTTTCAAAAATAGTACAAATTGTCAGCAACCTGCAATTCCGACAAATTTTCATCATTTGCAACTTCGAGGCCACTTCGGACAACCCACCCACACAGTATTAGGTGCCTTGGAAGAGAAGACAGCCATCTTATACAAGTGAAAATGGCTTTCAGCTTCGGATTCTCTGGGGATGATATCGACATTGATGATTCGGAGATCAATCAAGATTTCTCCGATGTGCCCTCTCGGCAAGCTGTGGGCAATTCTCTTCCCGAGCTTGTGAAAGCGATTAAACATGATGTGAATGAATGGGTAAGTAACCAAGCAACATACATCGTTGTCAAATATGCATATTATGCTACTGTTTTTGTCATGAATTTTTTGAGCTGGCAAGGATATTCTCAATCCCAATTTGGGTCTCTGAGATACTTCCCTCTCATCATCGACAGGAGCATGAAAGCATGAATTCATTGCTTTGAAATGCATGATACCTTTTCACAAGAGCCTTAATCTAATGAAGATGACCAGCTTTCAATTCTTCCCTCTCAAATCTTCTACAATAAGCTCGCAATCAGCGATACGCCTCTGACCGTCGCTCGTCGAGAGATCTTTGACATACGCACCCAGCTCATGGCCGAAGACAGCGCAGGCCATGACAATGAAGCGCTTATTGCCGGTATTGAAAAAGGTGACATCACGCCCAATTTCTATGAAGGCGGCTTCAAAACCTGGGAATGTGCCTTGGATCTAGCTAAGCTCTCCCTCAACGAGGACATTCTTAATGCATCCTCCGATAGCCCGGCAGACATCCATATAATTGAGGTTCGTAATCTTCCGTTCTTGTGGAAGCTTGCCCCCAACATCTACCTTTGAGTAAGAAGGCTAATATAAATGAACAGCTTGGCGCAGGCACAGCAGTCCCATCATTGACGCTGTTCGCCCGTCTTCTCAGCCAATCTGAGCCCGGCCAGAGCCAAAGAAAGACACTCTTTACCTTTGCAGACTACAACTCGGACGTGCTCCGTCTTGTCACGCTCCCGAATCTCCTTCTGACATGGCACAATAGCCGCTCCCAAACGGCTGTTTTAGCCGCGTCAACCGTGCCAGACCAAGACGAAGAGCTGGATATCACGCCTGAGCTTGTTCAAGAATTCAAGAATGATCTTACTCAGCGTGGGATTTCGGTTGATTTCGTTTCGGGCGCTTGGTCTCCCGAGTTTGTGGATCTGGTCTTCTCGTCCGGTGATAGCGTTTGCAAGACTCTTGTTCTTGCTAGTGAGACTATTTACTCGCCGGCATCGCTTGCGGCATTTTCTGAGACGCTTTTGGCGCTGCTGCGCCGCTCGAACACTGTATCGGCCAGAAGTCGGGCTCTGGTCGCGGCGAAGAAGGTTTATTTTGGAGTGGGTGGTGGTGTTGATGAGTTCCTTGCTGTGCTGGATAATGTCTGTGCTAATGAGCTGGACGTGCAGCAGAAACTGAACGTTCAATCTGAGGGTGTGGGCAGAGTAGTCTTGGAGGTTATGCCGTCAAGCGGACCCTAGAGCGAATTCGATAATAACATGAAAATCCAATGTCAGGATTAAACGAATACCCAACGAGGATCTAGGAGTTAGGGTTAAAAACAAAATAAAATCCAATTATCAGGTGCTGGATTGAACGTCAAGTCCCAACGTATATGTACACGATTTTTCCTCCACACATGTCTATTCTAGACAGTCGACCAAAAGAGAAAAGATACCCCCGTTTACTCGTAGAGCGACACAACCTTGCCGTCCTTCATCCGCGCAACCCGGGACTCCTCAATCTCCTGGTTCTTGCGCTGGTAGTGAGCCACGACATGGCTCAGGTCGGCCTGCGAACCGGGCGAAACGTTGTACGGAGAGCCGGAGTTCATCATACTAGACAAAAGGGGAAAAGGACAATTAGCACAACAAAAGATAAAAGCATTTCCGGAGCAACCAGGTCACATACTCGGGCTGTCTAAGGCTGAAAGCCTCGGCTGGGCCCTGACTGCCGAACAAGTGGCGGTCAGAAGCAGCCTTCTCCATGAGAGCGGTGTGGATAGCATTGCGTCGCTCGAAAACCTCCTCGGAAGGAGTCCACTTGCTGATGAGGTCGGAGATCCAAGACGGCGAGCCGGATTCCTCGTTGAACTTGCTAACGCGGTAAAGGAGGTAGGCGGAGGCAATGGAACCGCAGGTGACGTAGAAACTGCGCTATTAATTGGGCATGTCCAGGTTAGTCAGGAGGTCATGGGACATTGAGGTATTTCTTGGACTGCTTCCAGACTCGGGTCTGGTCGCGGTCGGCGGGGGAGAGAAGCTTACGCCGAAGCTTTCGTTCACAGGCTCATGGGCGGCGTGGGAGCCCCAGCGGCGCTGGGTACGCAGCAGTTGCCGTGTCGAAGAAGCAGATCGTCTGGCAGCAAACATTGTGTGGAGGGAAGCAATTGGTGATGATCAATGATCCTTTGGGGAGCGATGATAGGGTGAGGTGGAAAGCGAAAGTCGATGACACGTGATATCCGTATTGGGATTAGGGTCATTTCTCTGTTTAAGGGTGTTGGACAACGTCTTGATTTTTTAGTTATGACATAGTTGTATTAGTTTATTGGTTTATTGGTTTATTATTATATTATTATATTGAATCATATTTATATTTTCCTCTTCATCTATTGGAGTATGTTGGTAGTGCATATATTTAGTATCACATTGCAAGACTCCTATAATTAATAGAGACAATAGTACTACTCCATACTACTCCATACTCCTCCGTACTACTCTGCACAATGTACACTATACAGATAAAAGTCCAATATCCAAAATTAAAGTACAACCTGATCCACTTGGCATCCAAATTACGGAGTAGAGAATCCTGTTACGTCCAATATGCTGACACGTTCGAAACATCGAGTACAACATAATATGTGTTGTCCGATGCCAGCCTCACTATTTGTCAAGGCTAAGCACCCTAATTGGGCGAGATACATCCTTCTGTATCATCGCCTCGTTTTAATTCCCACATATTAGTGTCTCCTAACTGAACATGTCACTTTGTTGTCAAGTTTCCCCACTAATGCCTTGAATCGCCCGAACCCACAGTTTGATGCCCAATGTCATGGCGTCTCCCAACTGGTCTCGCTTCGGTCCAGAATGGAATATGGGTGGATTCAGGTCTTTTCGGTGCCCTCGATCATTCGATCATTCCTGATACTCGCGTCTAATTGATGGCCCTTTCGCATATTGGGGGTGTGGATGGGTATCAACACGCTAAGGGTCGGTCCGCTATTGTGCCCAGACAACGTTGGGATGCTAATTTTTGGGAGATATTTTTGGGAATTCTTTCGGGTTCAGCTTTTTCTTTCCTTTTTTTATTTCTTTAGATTGTCATTTGGTCTTATACCAAAAATATCTTGTTTCCGTGCATCTTCATTCGACGCTCATTCACTGTCCAAGCGAGGGTTCAGTCTCTGCCCGATCAACCGAAGTCACTTGGCTTACGTCTCTAAATATTCCAAAGTCCTAATACCTCTGATCCAGAGTCAACTTTTTGGGCTATATCTTGGGGTATCGCCACAGGGTTGGTTGCAAATGTACAGTGCAGAGATCCCCATATGATCGGAACCATTACTCATGCTCCATTTAGTACATTGATCCTATTGGTAACACGTCTCTCAAGAGGCAAGAAGTTTTGGGCACGCATCACTCTACCGCAATGGCCCCTGGCAGCAAAAAGGGTAAGGCCAAAGACAAGAATGGCAAGGCACCCACCAAGAAGAATAAGAAGGGGAAGAGCCCAGAGGTCACAGAGACTCAGACAACTACGACAACCCCTGCTCCTGGCAGCCCTGAACTCACAGCGCAGGAACCAGAGCAAGTAAAAGACCAGCCTGCTGTTGACAATACAGACGTGGAAATAAAGACACCACTTCCTGTATCGGCATACCAGGTATTCGACGACGAGACTGCACCTCAAGACAGCTCCAACCCTGTCGCAGAACCTGAACCACCTGTACTTGACGACAACACTGCACCCCAAGACGTTCCCGACCCTGTCGCGGATCCAAAATCGCCTGTACTTGACAACCCCGTATTAGCATACGAGGTATTCGACGACGAGACTGCACCTCAAGACAGCTCCAACCCTGTCGCAGAACAAGAATCACCTGTACTTAACGACGAGATTGTACCTCAAGACGTCCCCAACCCTGTCGCGGATCCAAAATCACCTGTACTCGAAAACCCCGTATCAGCATACCAGGTGTTTGACGACGAAACTGCACCCCAAGGCATCCCCGATCCTGTCGTGGATCAATCATCACCTGTAGTCGACAAGCCTGTTGACGAAACACCGCTTTTGGACGAGCCAAGCTCAACTCAACCTCCCATCGAGGACACTGAAATCCAAGAGCCGCCCGCGGAAGAGCCAAGCTCGACTCAGCCTCCCACCGAGGCCACTGAAATCCAAGAGCCGCCCGCGGAAGAGGCAAGCTCGACTCAGCCTCCCATCGAGGCCACCGAAACCCAAGAGCCGCCCGCGGAAGAGCCAAGCTCGACTCAGCCTCCCATCGAGGCCACTGAAATCCAAGAGCCGCCCGTGGAAGAGCCAGGCTCGACTCAGCCTCCCGTCGAGGACCTAGAAGCAAAGGAGCCCTTGGAAGACCATACCAAACAAGACGAACCTAGTCAAGTCGAGCGTTCTGAAGAGAAGACTGTAGTCTCATCACCGCCGGCGCACCCATTCTCCCCTGTGGCCGCCGGTGTGCCCTTGCCTTCGCCATCATTAACTGAAGCACGGTATATGTCAAGTCCTTCCCAGGATAACCAACTTTACTACTCTGCAACATCGGCCTATTCTCCTTACGCGTCACCAAACGCCTACGCTTCACCAAACGCCTACGCTTCACCAAACGCCTACGCTTCGCCAGTGCCGTACGCTGCCTCCCCAGTGCCGTACGCCTCGCCTGCAATCTACGCTCCAGTGCCGTATGCGGGTTCCCAGGTGCCTTACACCTCGTCCACACCTTACGCTGGCTCTCCAGTGCCTTACAGCTTACCGGGACCCTACGCTGGTTCCCCAGTGCCTTACGCCTCACCAGTAGCTCACACTGCCTCACCGGTGCCCAAAGTCAGCAGCCCACTTGCACGTTCCCATTATCCTCAAATGTCTCCAACTATATCACCAACTGCAACTCCCCCACCGCCGAATCCACCAGCTGCACCCATGGCTCCTTCGGAAGCGCCTCCCATGGCCCAAAGTGGACCGTATCCTCTCCAATCTCCTGTCATGAGCTCCGCCGGAATGATACCTCCTTATGGGCATTATTCTCCTCATCACCAATCAGAGGCTCATTATATGCACCGCGGCTACAGCATCCCAGATCCATCATATTCAGCATCATTCCAGGCCCTTCAAAATCTGTCTTTGGGCAATGGGCATCCCATTGAGAATGGGTCTCCCCCAGAAAACGACGGGGAGCACATTGAGCTTCTTCAACGCATCCAGTCGGCCATTCCAGACATCAACCGTCTTCTTCATGGGTTCCGCAGCACCCACAGTAAGCTCTCTAACCGAGAGGCTGAAATGAAGCACCTTGGAACCCAGCACGACCAAGCTTTAATGCACAAGGACTACTACATTGAAGCTCTGCAAGCTCAGATGAAGAAGGCTGCCAATGAAAGTGCCGAAGAAGACGCCAGGTTGAAGCATATCATCAGTGAGCTGCGTCTCGAACTTGGAGATCTTCAAGAGAAGCAGAGGGACCTTGAAGATGGCTTAGCTGCCCACCAGAAGACCAACGAGGAGCTTTCTGAGACCAAGGTCCTACTCGAGGGAGAAATCAACCAGCTTAATGCAAGTATCAAGGAGTCAAATGAAGCGCATGAAAAAGAGTTAGAGACCCAGAAGGAGGAACGGGAGAAGGCTCTTGTGGCACAGAAGGAGGAGCTCACTGAATTGTTCGAGGAGATCAAGGCCGAGGATGAGAAATCTGCAGCTGAGACTCTGGAGGCTCGTGAGCGCGAACTTCAAAATGAACATGAAGCTAGTCAAGGCGAATGGGATAAAGAGAAGGCCCAATTGCAGGAATCTCTCGAAACACAGCGCACCGAGCTGGAGGCCACCAAAACAGAATTGACATCCCAAATCGCTGCTTTGGAATCCAAGGAGACCGAGTTGCAAAACCGACTCACTGAACTCTCATCGACACGTGAGGAGCTAGCAGCCAAGATCACAGAGCTGGAAGAGACCCACGAGAAGAACACCCGAGAAACAGAAGAACTTCGCCAAGGCCATGCTGGTGAATTGGACTCCCTGCGACAATCCCACGATGAACAACTCGCAGCTACTGCCAAAGAACTAGGCGAGAAGATCGCAGCTCTGGAAGCTCATTTCAATGAGAAAGAGCAGCTTTGGACCACAGAGCGTGCTGCTATGGAGCAGCAAATCTCCGAGAAAAATACCGAGCTTTCCAGTGCTGAGCGAGAGAAGGAAAGGTTGGAAGGAGAAAACATTCTCAAGGAGCAACACCTTCAGCGTGCAGTGGAGGGGATGCGATTGACCATCGATAACTTGGGCTCGGATTGTGACAGGCTGAGAAAGACATTGTCCAGCTTGGGAGAGGCCACTGACCTCAGAAACACCAAGGGCGATCAATTCTTGTAAGTGAGCCTTTGAAGCCCTGTGGATTGACACTTTTTTGGTTCTTTCTTTTTCATTTTTTTTCATTTTTCACTTTTTTTCTTTTTTCATTTTTCTTCTTCTTCTTCTTCTTCTTCTTCTTCTTCTGGTTTTCGTCTTTCTCTTGAAGACACAAGTCATTCATTCACGATATTTCCTATGTTTTGAACTGCATCAGCGCACAGCGAACATACATTCTCTTATAGACTCATGTTGATAACGATAAATGGATACGATCTGATCAAACCTTTCATCTTTAGCTTGGACTGCTTCACAGAGCTCTCGCAGCTCATCCACAATCTATCCAAAGAACATTTCGGATATCTCCCCATCGATCCCCCCAAAGACATCCTTTCCAAAATTCCATCCGAACTTCCTCCTTTCCTTGACAACACCCCAGCCTCCCGCGAACTCCGATGTGCCTACATCCAGCACATCATCTCAAAAACCCTAACCTTCCGAGTCTTCCAGCCCTTCCTCTTCACCTTAGGCCGACGATACGACAAAGCCGACACCTTCTTCCAGATGCTATCCATGGACATCCGACGCAAGTCCGTCCGCCGCGAGGCATTCTGGCGCCAGCAGACGCTGAAAGCAGCCTACACAACCTCAGACGCCAAACAATCCATCAACGTAGCAGCCGCAGTCATCGTTGACGAAATCATCGACCACATCAAGCACTTCGCCGATCCCAAGCACCTTGACTCCCTCCTACTCGGCGTCCGAAAGATCGTCAAACTCGCCGCCGAGACATGGAGACACGCACGTGTCGAGCGCGAGCTTGTCATCGCCCACTTCCCCGCCCCGGACGCAGAGAGTGTCTCGAATGAGGGCTGGCTTGAGTATGCCACCAACAAGGACCAGAAACACACCCCTTCAAGCGAGCCCACTCGTCATGTTGTCCTACGGACCTTCCCACGTATTACGCGTGAGGCTGCTCATGAGGACTTTGCTAGCGATGAAGAGAAAGCTATTCCATGTGTTTACTCGCAGGGTATTGTGCTGTACTCCGATTCACCAGTCATTATGGGTCGTCTTCAGGAGTTCGCGAAGAAGTCTAATGATTCGCTAGCCACTGATTCGCCTCCTAAGACGCCCTTGGGTGCCAGGGGTATTGAGAGGTTGTCGCCGATTGATGTTTCCTCTCCGAAGGTTATGACTGTTCGGTCGGCTCCTACGAGTCCTGGTACGAAGGGTGAATTTATGAGGATGTGATTTTTGGTTAGTGATTTCGATGTATTGTTTCTATAGCGTCTGGGGCATTTTTCATTTGTTATTTCATTTGTTATTCTTTTGTGTTTTCATCTTTTGTTTTACCGCAATCTGTTTTTCGGCTCTTTTTTGTGAACGTTTCAGCGGATTTGGATTCGATTCTTCTTATGTTGTGTTTATATTTGAGTATTTATAGCTTTGTTTGAAGGTTGTATGTAAACAGCAACAATGTTAGCGAATGTGAGAGACAATGAGATTACTTCGTACCTGCATTCCTCCAATATATATTGCGCATCGTATGTTATATTTAAACCGTTGACTAAATATAAGTTTAAATACATCATGATGCTTTGAACGACGTCAGATGGATTTAGGACTTTTAATTCTCTGGGGTTTGAATCAGGACGATGCCACTACGATGACAAGGATTTTCATCCTAATCCCCTAGATTCTTTTGCCTTCATAATAGCAACTACAATCTTACACAAGTTTGCTGGAAAACATAAAGAACGCTATAAGATTCCATATGAGACTGGTGGAATTTCCTATATAAAAATATCCCTTAAACTTCATCTAAATCCCATTAAGGGCATTGGCAAGCACTTCTATCGGCCTTACTATAAACCAAATAGATAACTTACAGGTAACCCTTCTAATCGATAATATCAGCCCTGGAGCCTTTTATCTATTTGTTACCCTGTCAAAATCTACAGTGCACTCATTTTCGGTACTTCTATGTAATTCTGGTAAGCTATATCACAAAGGTGAGCAATGCATAGCCAGCGGCATGTACCCCCTAAATGTGCTGAATGAAGCTATTTGGTAATGAACGAAACCAGACATTGAAGAATCCGAATGGTACCTGCGCAGATCGATTCCCAACACAGTCTTCAAACATATCCACTCCTAAATCTGACTGACATGGTCAGTGACAGTGCACTTCCAGTCGTCAGTGCCATAGTAGATAGTGTAGTGGTCATTTGGAGAGGGACCGGTGGACAGCTGCTGGCCATACTGCCAGAAGAGATCAGCAGCATTGCCGGTGGTAGTCAGGGCAGTCTCCTGCCACTTCAGTGAGGCAGAGCAGTGGTCATCCTTGATGCCATATTCCTCGAACAGGCAAGGCTTGCCGGCAGTGTCGCAGATTTTGGCGTGGGACTCAATCCACCCATTCCCCCAAGCATTATCGGTGATACCCCCTAGGATAAGTTAGCATGCTGTGTGTCTGGAACTCTCATAGAGTATTCTTACAGCCGGCCGCGTAGAGGTGGAACACTCCAAAGTCGATATCAGGAGCCGCGAGGTTCTTGGCGAAATCGTTGCCTTCGGAGGTACCGTAAGGGTAAGAGCCATCCGATCCGACAGTTAGGCCCATGCCCTCTATGTCACTGGTTAGAATAGATCGACAGCTTTGGTTACCTCAAGAATACAAACCTTCACCGGTGGTAACCATATGGTTGGGATCGAGGGACTTAATGTAGGCAGAAGTCTTGGCTACCCAGTTGGCGATGATATCGGTGTTGCAGCCCGGGCAGCGAGGCTCATTAGCCAACTCCCAAGCAAAGATAGCAGAGGAAGTCTTGTAGCGGGAGACAACAGCCTTGATATACGCTTGGTATACGCTCTGGATCTTCGCATCGGTGTACCATCCCGTCTTACTGCCTCCATAGGCAGCAACATAGGCATTCATGCCACCATAATCATCCCAGTAATTCACAAAGGGAATGATAAGCTTGATGCCGTACTTCTCCGCAGCGGACACAACGTAATCGAGACGCTTCAGACCATCAGCACCAGTGTTGATGGTAGTAGTACCGGTGGCCTTGTCGTGGAGCTGGAAGTACACAGTCCCAGCCTGCGGGACGGTGTTAACATCATTGAAACCCCAAACTCGGAGAATCTTGAGACCAGACTCCTTCAGATTTTCGAAGACAGAGTTAACATCCGCATCGTTGGTCTGGAATGGCAGCCAGTACGAGTTCGTGCCAGCAAAGTACTTGGTCTTGCCATCAATGTTGAACTTGAGACCATCCGGCCTAGCAAAAGAGCTGCCGGCGGTGTGGTGAGAAGTGTGTGGTTGGGTGGATAAAGCTGGAGACACTGTTGATGTAGACTGTTTGGTCGAAGAAACGGCGGTCGAGAAAGTTGTCCCTGGTGTCGAGCTAGTCGAAGTACCTATGTGAAATTAGCCCCATGTCTACGAATAAAAAGAGATGTTGCGTATCAGATAGACACAAGACCATCTGGACTCACAGGCCGTAGATCCCGTAGAGATACCTTCGCAACGCTCCCAAGGGCCAAGTTGGGCGGAAACTGCTCCTACTGCAGATAGCAGAGCAATGGAAGACAAGGAACGCATGTTGTATTATGAATGAGTGACGGCGAGATAGAAGGTTGTATAGAATATTTTTTTTATTTGGATATGACTGGAGTTGAAGGCATTGCAGGCTACTTTATACTTCCCCAGACGAAGACTTTCCTTTTATTAGTCTACATCCAAGGCTTCACGCGACCACCTCGGAACCCTAGTTCAATAATTTTCAACTAAGAAGCATCGTGATTGGTGGCAACTGGTTGAAAAGAATACGGAGTATCAAGTGGCACATACAGATCGACAGTATCCCCAGCATTATCGGAGTTTCCACCTATCCACAGACATCGTTCTATACAACGCGCCCCACTACAGATGGCTTCGTACTAGGTAGTTTTAGCCCTTGAAGGAAATTAATTTGAAACCTTGGCAGGGTTGAAATGTGGTTTAACCTTCCTTGGGTCTATCAAGGCGGAGCTAGCGAGATCCTTGACACACTCCCGTGTCAAATCAGGTAATTCCCGTCTCACGGGCATATTGAAATGCATTCAAAGCTCAATAGAGTTCTCGAACCTGAGAGTCACACAGCTAAACCACACAGGCCAAGTCTTCATGTCGTTGGTCGGCCGAGCTCTCGACTCCGTAAGAAGGAAATACGGAGACTCCGCACGGCAACAACCCCCCCGGATTACCGCTCATGGCGTTGCGGAATGCGGGGTGCATCCTTCTGAAGATATCAATTATTTTCAGAGGAAATGTCTTTCATAACGCAGTACAGAACAATCGTATTGATCTAACCTCTTGAGATTCTAGGTTGGAGTGGATATAGGATTTGAGATCTGCTCTTGAAGTCAACCACCCAACCGCTCAACCTCTTAGACCCCACAGGCTGTTTCCAATTCAATTCCATGTATTTGTCGGATAACGTCGGATGCAGGGTACCCTTTTTATAAGTATGGGAACTCTGCTCTGTATCGCTGCGGTATATGTGTAGCCTTTTCTTCAATATAGCAGATGGATCGGCGAAATAGCACCTCCACTTGGATGAGCCAAATATGTTTGCGAAGATATGTGCATTAAATCTATAAATCTGACACTATGTAAGACGAGGTAGATGTAGAACTAGCCTGTACAATGTACGTACATGGGTATCAAAAGGGAATGACTAGAGCTTTGCCTCAGTTCCAATTGCATTCCGACGCATTTGCCGTGACGATACATTCGCAGGCGCCGGAGCCGCGGCATTTTGGAACAGCTTCCGCCCAACAAGATCAGACATGGTAAGAACGCGCGAGGAAACAGTTGCACCGTCCCGACGGTTTTTGCTGTAAAAGGTTAGTCGTAGGTTGGAAGATATGGTGCGAGTAAAATGAACTTACCCCTCACGACGGGACTGTGCAATCAATTCGACAAAGTCCCACAGTCGACCGCCCGCCATGACCTTCCCAGTGGCCTCGTCACGCCGGGGTGCCCATTCAGGAGCCAGCCTGAGAGACGGACCAGCACGCGATTCTTTGTTTTTCGCAACCAAAATAATACCCTCTTCTTCAAATCGTTGATAAGAATTCTTAAGTGTCTCCTTATTAACTGCCTCGAAGTAGGAGAGGTCACCTTGGTGGTATAACGTTTTACCGAGCTGCGAATGTGAATGTTAATGAAACGGTCGGTATAGCATGGAGGAAAAGACACTCACAATCTGAGCACTATCTTGTGCTTTCTTCGAATCAATCCAAACCTCCTTCGGACCATCGAGAGGCGGAGTCAGTCCAAGAAGGGATACTGAGCCAAGCCAGGAGGCCTCGATGAAAGGCCAGATCAAGAAGCAGTAGAAGTCATAGTTCTCGCGACCACATAGTCGCTCAGTCTCGCTTAATTCAACGTAGAGTGGTGTGCCGTCATCACGGGTAATTTTGATCACATCATCTTTCTCTAGCCCACGCAAAGTATTATCAAAATTGTGAGCCAAGCCCTCAGGTGGGAAAATGAATTCACCACGGAAAAGCTGAGACAAGAAGGTGACCTGTTTCTTCAAATCCTCATAGGTGATTCTTTGGTTGGCGGGTCCGCCACCTTGCTTGATCTTTGTGTACATAGCGACAGAAACTAGCGCTTCAGTGATGAAAAGGTGAATGAGCATGTTCCGGTAGAAGGAAAGTTGGAAACGATCCACCGCATAGTATGTTGGCTCGACTAGACCTGAAATCACTCCAACGAGTTGGGGTCCTAGGACTTCTAGCGCACGGTCAACAACCGTCTCCGTTGGCAAGTGATAGAAGTGTGCGACCCTGCCACCTTTGGCTCGCACCCGCTCGCAGAGCCATTCCAGTCGGCGGACTAATTCAGCCTTTCCAACTCCCCGGCCGCGTAAAGTCAAGAGCACGGTTCCCACAAGGGCGGTTGGCATCATTACTGACACATCGTTGATATCGGACAGAACCCGATAACCGAATGTTCTTAGAATGCGGCCTCGATCAGTATAGCTAAGTTTGTTATTGATGTCAGTGCTAGGGCGATCTAGTCGCGTAAGCTGCTGGCCAATGAAGTCTCGGAGACTCCATGGCTTATGGAAACGAACATCAACTCGGCCTAGCTTCAGGGACAAAACCGAGGACGAAGAAATGAAATCAGCCAAGTTCTCCTTTGCCTTCGGTTGGCCAAGAAGCTCGCTGATGTAAGACCTAGTGAATTGGTTAATTTCAATGTTCATCAAAATGGTTAGGTTATTGGCGGGGTGTCATACTCAGTCTCAATGACTTTGTCGTATTGAGTGCTGACGGGACAGATGATGAGATCTTCAACCCGACCTGATAGTATACTGTCCATAATGAAACTCAAGATTCCAAACTTAGGTGAAAGCAGTTTTCCAGTTCTGGAGCGACCACCTTCAATGAAGCATTGGAAGTTGAAGCCTTGTTGAAGGAGGGTATCGATATAAGCCTGTACGACAGTATTGTACAAGGGATCATTTCTAAAGCTACGCCGAATCCACATAGCGCCTACATAAGGTTAGTGATCGCTCAAAGCCAACAGGGAATTATCCTGCAACCAACCTGCATGTTGTAGGAAAGCGCCTAGCAACGGGATATTCAGATTGTCACCCGCGACGACCACAGGCAGAGAAATGCCGAGACGGTAACAGATAAGTTGCAGGGAGACGTAATCCACATGGGACTTGTGGCAAGGCAGGAAAACAATCGACTGCTTCTTCTTGACAGCAGTTTCGGCTACGGATCTTAAACGTAAGACTTCTTCACTGGATACGTGGATGCCTAAGGTGAATCTCGTTTAGCATTGACTTGAGATAGGAGAAGTATAGCAGAAGGACTTTACCTTGATGGTACGCGCGAGTCAAGAGCTGTGTACACATATAATAAGCACTCCGAATAAATGTTTTGCTTTCCATCTTGCAAATCATATTTTCCATCATTGTATCCACGACTTCCCGAAGATTATCTTCGATCTCAGTCCGGCGACGTGCCCGTTTGTCGTCCAGTGTTATACCTTCATTAATTGCCAGCAATCCTTCCTTCTCTTCGACCATGAGCCGACGATTGGCCAATTCCGTGATCTTGTTTTGCAGGAGCAGGCTGTCCAATATGGAGGACTTCATCCTTTCGGAGAAGCCTGAATAGAAGATCGGTTGGCCGATTGGTTCGTTATATGCACGCCAGCCCGTGCCGGACATGTACAGGCTCACTTCGCGGAGAAAGTCGAAGGGGTTCTCGCGAAAACGCGCCATATGGCGGACAAGGTTGCGTTCGGTGATTTGTTCATTTTGGGTTTCCGGATCTCCAGTGAAACCTGACGGATGGATTGTCAACTGTGAGTTGACGATTTCCAGATCTGGTGCCGAGTAGTCATCGGCAATAGCCGACTTGGGAGCTGGCATTTTAGAAGGGGGCAGAACGACAACGGTTATACTTCAGGTCAGCTCACGAAAAGACGACTAGGTCCATGTAAGAAAACAAGGAGAGAAATCAGACGAGAAGCTCAAGAGAGAAGAGGTGAGGGACCAAGTCATAGCTTGAACTCCCCAAGCTCTCAAGCGGCAACCAAACGGCTGATCGCCCCCCCGGATGTTTTTCGGATTTCCCCAGAAATGGGCCGAGGCAGGTCACGTGATATTGATTGAGGTGTGCTCGTAGCTCTCATCCCACGTTGCTCAGAGGTTGACGTCTGCATCTTGCATTGAGCTTATTCATTATTCTCACACAAGATGTCTCGCTTGGTCAATGGAGCCAGGTCGTTTTCGAGTATGTCTCTCTTACGGAAATTCTAGCTCCAGATAAGCTCACTTTATCCCAGCGACGGCTGCATCCTTCTTTGCCGATGCGACCGCGGCTTCGCAATCTGTTCGTCAACCATCCAGCTTTCAAGTCTTCCGCGATGTTCCCTCAATCCGGGGACTTCGGCGCCAATTGTTGCAGAAGGACCGGAGTGTAGGCTTCGTTCCTACCATGGGCGCACTTCATGAAGGTCATCTCTCTTTAATTCGACAAGCTGCCCGCGAGAATACAGACATTTTTGTCAGCATCTTCGTTAATCCCACACAATTTGGAGTCACAGAAGATTTGTCCAGCTATCCCCGCACCTGGGATGCCGACGTTGAGAAATTGGAAAAGCTGAATGAGGAGCTCGAGCGATTGGGAGAAAACAGTGCTAGTGCCGGGCGCATCACTGCCATTTTCGCACCGACCTCGAAGGTCATGTACCCCGGTCTGCCTCCTTCATCAGAGGTTGATGGATATGGCTCGTTTGTCACAATTACCCCGTTGGCCACTAAACTGGAGGGCGGTTCTCGTCCGGTATTCTTCCGCGGCGTGGCGACAGTCTGCATGAAGCTCTTCAACATCACAACCCCCGACCGTGTCTACTTTGGCCAGAAGGATGTGCAACAAACCGTGGTAATCAAGCGTATGGTAGAGGACTTCCATGTTGGTACCGAAGTGCGAATCATTGAAACCACGCGTGAACATGACGGTCTGGCGCTGAGCTCACGGAACGTCTACCTGGGCGACCGGAGACGAAATGTTGGACTTACCATTTACAAGGCGCTGAAAGCCGCCGAAGAAGTATACCTCAGCGGCAAGAACAGCCGTGAAGATATTCTTGGGGCTGCTCGCAATGTGACAGACTCCGTCCTTTCCGGACAACAATCCCTTTCGCCATCCGAGAGAGCACTTTACGAGGTCGACTACATTTCTCTCGCCGATCCTGACACCCTTGACGAGCTGGAAGTCGTCGACCCGGCTAAGGGGGCAGTCCTGAGTACCGCATTCAAGATGGCACCGCTGGAAGAGCCCAAGCCGGGCGAATACTGTGGATTAGGCGACGGCAAGGTCCCTGTGCGACTTATTGACAACCTCATTTTCGGTCCTCGTCCTTGATACCATATGGAACACTCAGTAATGAACATGTAACACTTTAGCCTAGCACGGTTCGCAAGCAAGCCAATCTACAAGAACATGCACCAAAAGCAAGATAGACGTCGAATATCCAAATATATCTCTCTATTTACCTTTGCAGTTCAATGTAAACAAAATAGGGCAAATCCTTAAGAGTGGAGAAAATTTGCCTGGGAGCCTGGAAGTCTTGGCGCCGAAAAAAAGTCTCGAAAGCTTTTGGATCGCCAGTCCAGCAAAAATCTTCACAACTCCCCTCCATTTTCACAGGGGATTACCGTCTTCCAAAATGGCCGACGATGGGATGCTTATGAACTTTAGCATTGGTGACAGTGTCATCAAGCCCGAAGCAAAGTTCAAAGGAGGAACATGGAGAGACCGACTGACCGCAAAGAAGCGCTCAGCCCACCGAGTATCGGAGAAAAAACCCGGAGACGGAGATGCAGCTGCGCGCAATGCAGCATCCAAGAACCCGAACCAGATTCAACTCGGTACACGGCCTGTAAAGAGACAAAGGACCGAAGACACAGACTCGTTCAATCGGCCTAGCGCCCCGCGCTCTGGTGGTGATCGACGACCACAGCAACATCTACGAGACCCCCGCCAGTTCATTTCCTCGCTCTTTAGTAGCAACCCCGAAGCGCGCAATCCTGAAGAACCCAAGGAGGAGAGAGAGGCAGAAGATGCGAAACCGACTAATGCACCGCTGATTGATGGACTCGATACCTTCACGAATCTGGGCCTGTCTCCCAATCTCGCGGCGCATCTGCTCACAAAGCTGGAGCTCAAGGCGCCGACCGCTATCCAGACAAGCTCGATTACACAATTGCTAAAGGAGGAAACCGATGCTTTCATCCAGGCTGAAACGGGTTCCGGAAAGACTCTGGCTTATCTTCTGCCGCTGGTGCAGCGGATTATGGATCTCTCGAAAGCGAAGAACGAACACAACGATACCCAAGTCCACCGAGACAGTGGATTATTCGCTATTATCTTGGCACCCACCCGTGAACTGTGCAAGCAGATCTCCGTCGTGTTGGAGAACATCTTGCGCTGTGCAAACTGGATTGTGTGTGGAACGGTAATTGGTGGAGAGAAGAAAAAGTCAGAGAAGGCACGGCTGAGAAAAGGACTAAACATTCTTGTCGCGACCCCTGGTCGATTGGTAGACCATCTCGACAATACGGAAGCGCTGGATGTCAGCAATGTGCGGTGGCTCGTGCTTGACGAGGGTGATCGTTTGATGGACATGGGCTTCGAGGAGGAATTGCAAGGAATTGTCAAGAAACTTGACGCTAGACAACGGCCGAGTCGCGTTCCCGGTGTGCCTGCGCGCAGGACGACCATTCTGTGCTCAGCTACGCTGAAGATGAATGTTCAAAAGCTGGGAGAAATCAGTTTGAAGGATGCGGTGCACATCAAAGCTGACCCGAGCGAGGAGGATAATGAAAAGTCAAATAAGGGAGAGGAAGAGTCATTCCGCGTCCCCGCACAACTCAAGCAATCGTACGCGATTGTTCCAGCTAAGCTACGTCTGGTCTCATTAACAGCCTACTTGAAGAGGACATTCATGCGAAAGGGATCAGTGATGAAGGCGATTGTTTTCATGTCTTGCGCTGACGTAGTCGATTTCCATTTCGAGCTATTCTCAAGGAATCAAGACCGTGAGCAACAAAGGAAGAGCGACGAAGAAGAAGCAAAGGACGGGAAGGATGAAAAAGAGGAAAAAGATGAGAAAGACGCAGAAAAGGAAAAACTGTCAGCCCATGGCACTATTGCTCCCGGTAGAGCCTTCTCGACCCCAACTAATCCCGTCATCTTGCACCGACTGCACGGCTCGCTTCCCCAAAATGTTCGAACCGCTACCCTCGGCTCTTTCGCTCGGAGTACTGAGGCTTGTGTTATGATCTGTACTGATGTGGCTTCGCGTGGTCTGGATTTGCCCAACGTGGACTTGGTTGTCGAATACGACCCAGCCTTCAGCTCTGATGACCACACTCATCGCATCGGTCGTACTGCTCGTGTAGGACGAGACGGCCGTGCGCTCATTTTCCTCCAGCCTGGCTGCGAGGAAAACTATGTCGAAGTCCTCAAGCGCGGCTACCGTGATGGTGGCAAGGCGCTCACCCGCACTGATGCAAATGAGATTCTTAAGCGTGGCTTTGGTGGAAACGATAACAAAAAGAAGAACTGGGAGGAGAAGACAACCGATTGGCAGATGGACGTGGAGCGTTGGGCACTTGATAACCCGGAATATTTGGAAATGGCTCGCCGAGCGTTCCAATCTCATGTCCGAGCCTACGCGACTCACACCTCAGCTGAACGGAGCATGTTTGACATTAAGGAACTCCACTTGGGCCATCTCGCGAAAAGCTTTGCCCTGCGTGATCGACCGGGTAAAATCAACGTCCCTGGTCTGCGACCTGGACAAGAAGACGCCAAGAAGGACTTTAAAGCAGCGCGAAATGGTGTTGCAGGCAATAAGAGAAAGGCCGAGGATGCTCCATCTTCCATAAATGTTTCGGATGAGGCTGCTCGCAAGATGAGAGCCAAGATGAGGGAGCATATGTCTGGAGCCAACGAGTTCAACTTGGCTTGATATTTGGCTCTGTGGATTCGTTCAAAAAAAAGCATGGTCGCATGGTTGTTTTGTAGCATTAGCATTTATCTCAGTAGATATCCCATAATGAAATCTTCCCGTCCTTGGACCCAGCCGCTAGCCAATGAGTTTGTTGTACTTTTTGATTCCGTTGCTGCTGCACTGTTGCAAGAGAGTAGTCGCGTCGGTCGACGACTGTCTGCCCTGCTGCACCGTGATCTGCATCTCGAGGTTCTTGTTTAGCACACTCGGGCGATGAAGACACCAACGAAGAAGACATGCCTTCAGTATCCCCGAACGCTACAGAATAACAACCATCCTTATGCCACTTCAGCACAGCCAGCTCTTTCATTGTTTTGCCCGAGTACACCCGGATCCTGCTGTCCCAGCCAGCAGTAGCAAATACCTTCCCATCCGATCGGATCCGCAAACCCTGCTGGCCCGAATGCTTTGTGTTGACAATCTTCAAGGGCGATTCTTCTTGGTAACGAGCGGTAGGTATATAACCCGCAGACCCCATGCTGGGGATGGGATGCTTGACGATGAGAGCATCCGCAGAAGAAGAGATGAAGTATCCATGGGAAGGGGCGACATCTAATGAAAGAACCGGCTGGGAATGAGGGCGACTAGCATAAAGTTTGTCCCACTTGAAAGGGTTGTTGCTTATATACTCCCGCTCAAAGCTGGCTAATTTGAGAGCTCCACGATGAATGAAGACCATCACATGGCCATCTTCGTATGCAGAGGCGATGTAGAGATCCCCAGAAGGTGCCACGAAGAGATTTACAGCCATCAGCATTCCAGTTTTGGTCGACTGATCAGAAGGAATAGTACTGATCCTGCGCTCAGATGGTAGGTGGAAGATGTCGACTCCACCGGAGTCCAAGGCATTGGGTACTGCAAAGAGAGTGTTATTTGGTTTGCCCGATTGGGATGAAAGTCCGGGAAGCCCATCGGAATTCAAAAATGCCATTGAGAATGCACAGAAATTGAGCGCATTCACGGGCAAGGAATGGAGTAGCCACGGCTGGGTTTTAGTTTCTGGCTGTGCGGAGTCGGTCGCATCTACTGGGAGCGTCTTATTGAGGAAAGCTTCATCATCTGATCGAAGCTTCCACACACATAGTTTGTGATCGCGGCCATGTCTGTTGCAGATGTTAGTAGGATGCCTAATACCTGTAGGGTTAGGTAGAGGGATGGATCATCATACGTGTAAATCTCAGTTGCACCTTCGCCAACATTAAAGCCCCTCGCCTCCAAAATAGCTCCCTCGTGGGCCTTCCATGCCGTCACAGGGCGTTTGGTGACCAGGTCCCAGACAACAATCCAGCCATTGGCGTCGCCGGATACAAGCCGTAAATTTTGGTTGTAGATGTGCAGGGCATGAATTGGAGAAGCATGTCCTCGAAGGATGTATATCGGGGCAGCTGGGGATTGAGCTTGAACTGATTTGGTGTCCATCTCAAATGCCTCGTTGTTGATATCTTTTATCTTCTACGGCAGATGCGTGGAATTGCCGCTTACACCGCCACACTTCAGCCTCACCTATGATTAACTATTTTGGCGTCGATTTTTATTTTTTATTTTATGACTTGGATGCCGATGGCGTTAAGATGATAGCTTCAAGTATAGCATATGAACAGACTTTCTATATACAGCATCACCTAGATTGAAATTAAAAATTAAATAAAATTGTTAAGGGAAGGTAAGGGAAAGAGAAAGGGGAAGGAAGGATAGTAGAAGTCTTGGGCTGTCGTTCGATATTAATGAAATACCCGAAAGAAAAAATCAATCATATCAACTTCGATTACTACAATTGCGGCAAATATTCGATTCATTGGCGCGGCGCATTTAAGCTAGGGAAACGGACATCCATGATGATTACCAGGCCCACTTGGTAGGGTCTTTCTCCCAACCAGACTTTCTAGGTGGCGTTGTTAAATGCCAGAAGACAAAGGTCATATCGGAAAATTCCTCGTCGGGTTCGAAGCGGTCGGGGTCTCGGAAACCTGCAATATGCCTAAAGATAGTTAGTATATTCTGTTTTATAATAGGTGTATATCGTATATCACATACATATCCCCAGTTGACTCGTCGTAGATAATATTCTGCAAAAGAGGGAGCCCTGGATGCCATCCATGACGCTTCAGCTCTCTTAGGTTTGTTAGTTTCACTCTTAACATGCTGAAGGGGGTTCTATAAACATACTCCCAGACATAGCGGAACTTCGTACGCACAGCCTCGCGTAACCGCGCCGATTCAGGCCTCCAGAACTGATCCGTATCAAGTGGCTTCCCGCTAACCATTTCCCACACAATATGTGTTATGTAGCCGTCTGGAACCACGCCGTCTTTACCTTGCTTTCCTTCTTTGTAGGCGAGGAGAGCTGGGACCACAGTACAGTGTTGTTTACTGAAATCCTTTAAAGCTTGTAGCTCTAAATGCTCACGGGGTGGAGCTGCCTGTTGTTGTCGAAGCTGGGGGAGCTGGGACTCTGTTCCGGGGTTGGGAATCTGAAAGTAAATTCTTATGAATGCCTTCTTGCTACTATCTGTCGCATTGTAGCAGAGGTACTTGAACACGGCGAAGGAAGGTCCACCACCCATCTCAAGTCCACGTTTAGTCATTCTTTGGAAATCCTCGGTGAGCTTCTCCTCGAGAACCCACTTCTGAGGCGAGGGAGTGGTGAAGGACACTTGTGTGCCTAAGCAAAGATCTGAATATCCTATGATAGACATATTGGTGTGGATGATGATAAGAGTGCAAAAAGAAAGAGGAAAAACTGATCAGAGATTAAAGTTTATAAGTAGAGTGAAGAAAAAGAAAATGAGAAGGTGAACATGTAACAATGACTTTATTGATTTCTCAGCCTCGTGGATCAGGCACCGAAATTTCGTTCGTTTGTGTCAATATTATATTATTGTTTGATCATCGCATTGATACCTGATTGTGCAGGCTTGTTTGCTTGCAGACTGAGTGCTTTGTTTGTCAGATTCAGGATATCAACACCCTGCTCTTCATATATTAAATGGAAGTACTTTGGGTTTCGTAATCCTTTCTGTTTATGAAGGGGAATAATAGCCAATGTTCAGGGCATTCAGGTGAATGGACTGAAGAGTAGGGCAGGGCGGCAAGAGGGTCTTTCCAATGAATCAAAACAATAAATAAAAACAAAAACATACAACAGTGAGGATTCGCTGGTGGTCACCCACCCAACTACTAACTCACCGGCGAGTGGCTTGAGTACGGCTGAGCGGACGGGAAGCCCTATTTTCCACACCCTATGGTCGTATGTATTAATTTAGACGCAGCAAAAGATCATAGCAAGCTATAACGATTCCTATATCTTGACCTCGTTCCTGAGGTCGGCCTGGGGATTTCTGATTTAAAGGAGGGTGGTTGTATCAATCACCTTAGTAATCTTTGGTGTAAATTCAACTCACAATTTCTCGTTTGTCTCGATCCTAACCTTAATACGTTTTATAGGAACTAGAGAGGAATTGATTATATATTTTTAAGAATCAAATTATACGGCAGGTAGGCTAGGATTGCTTTAAGTAGTTAATTTAGTGTATAAATCGTCGATACGCGGTAGTATTTTACTACGAAGGGGTGGTATACTAGATGTCAAAATTAACAGCCTTCAGAGGTAGGCTACCATATGTAGGTATTCACCGTCTGCAGTCGTGAGTATGCTTTCTGTCGGGGCCGCCATGATGGCTTTTCTTGTCTTGATGGCATTCAAACGGTTGAAGTCCGGTATGCCAGTGGCGGGGGGTTATAGTTTGGCTATTGCTACTGCTTGTCATCCTTCCTTGCCCGATGGGGAAGACGATGCGATTGGGGAGACAGCTAGGATTGGTGGTACACTTCCGTTGAAATGGGGGGTTGAAATGTCTGAATGTTATGGGATACAGCATTGTGCACTCTCCAGTGAATAAGTAGAGTTCGCACTGGATGGAAGCTTGTATGAATGAATAATTAATTAGAGAGCTTTTAACGTAATTATCACCGAGAGGTGCGGTTACTAGTAAACCGCTTAGATTCATTCACCAGCATTTTGTGCTTCCTGGAGATCCCTATAACAGGCTCACCGTGTACCCTTCGCATGCTTTGCAATCTGCTTCGTCGAGACGGATAGCTAGCTTTGGGACGATAGTAGGAGGTTTTGATAAATCCGTCATTGTCTCATCAGAAACATAGTTGGCAGCATACTAATTGCAAGCCAAGGAAAGTGCAGAATTCCAAAGCATCCGCTGGTCTCCCGAAGCCGTACGCCCACACAAACATCACCATCGCACATCTCACTAAACCGGGCGCATTTCTTTTGTCCGATTTTTTACCTCCTTGATTTTTCACTTTTTCCACATAGTACCATCCTCCAATTGACTGATCTAAATAGCACTTCACGTGTTTGCAGTCGCTGGCACTAAGCCCCAAAACGCTTCAATGCTCTAGCATTAAAAGCGACAACAACAAAAAAGCCGGAGACCGCAATAGAAACCCCAACTTCACGAAACAGACAAAATCATCAGAATATGTCAAGATATTTTAGTCATAGCGGTTAGGGTCTTACATATTATCGGAAATATCCACCGTCCTTGATAGCTAACATTACCATCCTCGTGTGGAAAGTCCGACACGTTCAATGCGAACAAGCTGGTCAAGAAGGACGCAGGGAGCTATAGGCAAATCAATACAGAGTTTTAAATAGATCATTTAATCAACATCACCAGTGTCACTTACAAAGAGGATGGTGACCACTGTGAACACCATCACTGTATCACCTTGTATCGCGGTGTCTTCGCTCTGCTTTCGTGTATACTCTGCTTCAAAAATGTTGGCTTGCTTTTGTTTTAAGTCTAAAAGAGTAGAGAGAGACTGCTTGACGCGTTCGGTTTGTTGAATCATTTCCTCAATCTCGGCCTTGATCTCGGGTGGATTGAAATCGTCTGAAATTCCACCGTAGTCATTTTCCGGTTGTAAAGCTTGCCGCCAGACAGTTTCCTGGTCTTCGGCCACCTTTTTCAGCATATTGAGCTCTTCGTGTATATCTTTGACCTCTTTTAAGAGACTAGTCTCTTTGACGATTTTCAAATGAGGATTCGCATCGTGCTCTTTATTTCTTTGATCTCTATTGTTTTGTCTTTTCCGCCATGCGTTGAACCAGTGTTTAAATTTCGGAGCGCTTTCCTGCTCTCTTTCTTCCGGTAAGAGAGATTTTTCGAATGCCTTGAACAGCTCTGTCTCTTGTGTTGTCTGGGTCCAGTCAGCCTATATTCGTCCCATTAGAACCCCCTGACTATTCTTACCACTTTCACAATGGTGTCTCGGAAGACGCCCAAGGGTGATACATATTTATTAGAAACGTTGATATCTTGCTTTCTGAACAAGCCTGTAGCTGTACTGAGAATCAAGTGCATCAGCAAGTGGACTGTTATAGATGAGACATGCTCCTGTGCCCTAAATGCGGCCAAGACTCGATCAAAGAAATCGCTTTCTATTCCCTCTGGGGCTGCCGTTGTGCTTGTAATGATGGTATCTTTCCATGAAAGTATTAGCTCAGTCTTTTATATTGGCCGTTCTGTACACATACTATCGTCAAGGATCCACATCCATAATTGGTTCACAATCAAGATCTCAGGCGGGGATTTGGGTGTAACTGAATCTGAGTTCCAGAAAAAGCGCCAGAGGACTTGGTCCGTATCCCTTCCAGTAGTGTCATTGAGAGACACATGATAAAATTGATCGAGTGTCATAGACTCATGGGAGGGCCTTTCCGCCCTAAGAGCCTGGTCATTTCGAGCCGATTGATCCGACCAAGTCTTCCAAAATATAAACGGCATCTGCACAAAACTCATTAACACAATATTCAATCCGAAGACTGATTTATGTTACGACTGACAAAGAGAGCAACCTTCCTGATAGAGCCTGCTCCTTGCCCATGGGAATGGGTTTTGTGGCCCACATCACCAGCTTCCACATCTAGAGCATCACTAGATGCTGCTAGATTGGGAGTTCTCTTCAATAAAATCGTTAGACGAAGTCTCATAGACGAAGCTTTGGGTTTATCTCTTAAAGCATTTATTACAACTTACCATGAGAACACATTTCGGTTTCATGTAGCATTTGTTTTCGCCAGCACGAACTTCCGTCCCACTTTTTCGCACGAAAGTAGACAAGGAGCGGGAATTTTTGCTTTCAAAAATCTTGTGAACGAGATTCTAATAGAAATTAACACTGACCTTCTAACACTGACCTTCAAAGAAGCAAATTTAGTATACCTCAATGTGCTCGACCTATTCAAAAACCAAGTCTTTAGTATTAAGTCAGTGTTTCATAGATGATCATTGAAACTACCCACTTTGTTCACGGGGATATGAATCCATCGAATGTCATGTTTCCTAGGGGTATTCTTGCCTGTAAAATTTCTCCGAGAGATGTCCTTTTCAAGGGTTTCAATATATCCATACTTGATACTCTTCATTATGATTCCTGGTCCTTTGGCGTGAATAATATCAGCAATGGAACTCCGGTTGATCCGGTATTCTAATCGCTCTTCGTTATAATTCCAGAAGTCAACTACCTCTCCACATGTCTCCTTTTCGTAGGCTGCAGATTGAATTTGACGTGTGGGTGTACGATCAACTATCTGAACTTGTGGATGCAACACGCTCGGGGGGTTGTTAAGAAGATGTTTGATCATCTTACATTCCAGGCTCTCATCAGGAGGGGACGAAGGGTCCATAAAACTAAGACATTGGAAGTATTCCTGGGTAGTTATGTAACCTTGTCTTGAAAAGAAATGGAAAACCACTGTGGGAAGGCGAAGAGCAACGGCCAGGTATAGAGCGGTGAGGTCGGGTGTGGTTGAGTCCCCTGGAGCAGGTTGAGGTGTGACCCTTGCGATCTCAATTACTGGCGTCCATAATTTAGTGAAAACAGGTCGCAGAATGTCAACAATATCAGGTGCTTCAAGTCTAGTAACAAGCTCCAAAAAGACCTGCAGGTTCACCTGCGACCTTGAAAATGATGTTGGATCTTTCATTATCTTCAAAGATAAAGTTTCCCATAACCATTGCTTGGTTTGCTGGTGACGCTCGGTGTGCCCTTCTGACACCAGTGAAATCAAGTTTTGTTTGGGAATGGTGCTGTCTCCTTTGATGCTGTCTCCTTTGATGCTGTCTCCTTTGATGCTGTCTCCTTTGATGCTGTCTCCTTTGATGCTGTCTCCTTTGATGCTGTCTCCTTTGATGCTGTCTCCTTTGATGCTGTC